>JALIZH010027703.1:0-15000 GCA_030522465.1 Rhipicephalus appendiculatus
TAAAAAAGACCCTATGTAGGCATGATGTTATGACAACAATTGTGGTCGCAGTGTTTGGTATCAGCTTTCATAAAATGTAATAAACAATACGTATGTACTCCTATGAGTTGACAAGCTATGTCGAGCGTTGCTCGACTCCATAGGAATACGATAACGATCACCGTTTGTGACATGCTTGTCATCCTATCATAGAATGCATTTCTTTTCAACAAAACTGACTTCTTTGATGTAGTAACATGCGAGGCAACATACGTTAAGCCAATAAGTAGGGCACTGTGTTTTCGGAGTTTATTTTTCTTGAAATTCGGAAAGTTTTCTGAAGTTTTTTTTTTTGAAGAAAATTCAGCGTCCATCAGTTTGTTTCTAGTAAATTCCCAATTCTCCGAAATTCGGTGTTGAATTCTGCGTTATAAGTTGTGCCGTGTCCTTATTAATTTTATTTTCAGTGAAACTGTTGCTGATAATCCTGGTTTTAAATCCTTTCATTTTTTGTCGCTTTCTGTTCATTTATACTTTTAAAAAGGCTGTTGATGTCCACTGCAGCAAACCCGCCAGTGTTCTTTTGGAGGGTGCAGAAGCTAGTCAAGCTGCTTCTCAGCTTTTTCTCCCAGCCACCCTCATCTTGATCCACCCTCATCTTGATGAAAAGAAAGGACCTATTCTTATTACTATTCTCAATACTCCGAAATCTAGATAAAATTTTATCTGAACACGAAAACATATGAACACAGTAAGTATATTTTACATGTCTGGAAGGTTCCAACGTGCAAATACGTACGTATACATACAAACACATATACTTGAATACAAAACACCTACGTTTGTTCGTATTACAACCTTAAAGCTTGTTGTTGTAGACGCAAGCATACTTTACGAGGTTGCGGCCACTGATGCAAGTGCTCTCCTTCCTATTGGTGATTGTCAGCTTTGAAAATGCCCTTTGAACGTTGAAAATGCTGCTTTAAAATTGGAGCTTATCGGATAAATCTGAATGGTCAAAAATTTTACCGGCGAGTGTTTATTGGATTTATGCGGATTTATCTGAGAACACGGCACCCTAACCATAAGCTGTGCTTAGGTGCCAGTGCACTCAACAAGCCTGTAAGCTCAGAATCTGCACACCACTCAATTTACAGTAAGACACCGATCCAATTTGCAACACTAGGCTCAAATAAAAAATAAATAAATATTATTTAAATAAATAGGGCAGAGTAGGCAGCTACTCGCCGGCTGCTTCGCATTAAATCGATTCCCATAGTGCAGGGATCTGCTGGATTTTTTATTCCAAGGTTGTTATGGTAATTAATTTGTTGACAATCGCCATCAATTGTGTGAAACGACATTACTTGCCGTCGTAACCTGAGGCAATCCGAGTTACCAAGTGCCTACGAGCACTCAAATCGGCTGCCGATTCTAAAAACATGGGCTATTTTCTGACTGACCTTTGTTGTATGCATAAAATGGAAGAAAGCGATAACCTATACCACCATTTATTTATTAAAAACGTCAGTTGAGAAATTGGGTCAGTTTGGTCTTGGCGAAGAGGCCAATGGGTGGCACCATATTTGTTTGGTGCACAGCTTTTGTAGCTGCCTGTGGGGCTCTCGCTTAATTCGAGAAATACCTTGCCCAAGGACCCCTTTAATGATTTTTAGGTCTCGCAAACGTGCAGTGGCATTGACACTATTTCTTCAGGACCCCTATTCTAAAACCTGTGATTATGTGGAATACACCTTGCGTTACACGTTAAGTGCAACCATGATGGCCCTTAGCATTGCTGTTTTTGTGTACATCTGTGACATGGGTGTCTCATGTTTATTCCAGGTACATTGTTGGCACATGACAAGGGAACCACAGAGGGCAAAACCTAAGCGACACAGAGGAGTCCATTCAAATGTTTTGGCGGCTTGCTTGGAGAGTGAAATTTTCAAGAAAAAATAGGGCTCTGCAAGTATATCTTGTCTTGTTCGGCAAGAAACAGCTCAATTTGTTCTTCCACAAGATGTGTGCAATCCGCAAATGTTCAATGTATTTATATTCAAATACAATACAACTTTCAACTGACTTTTTCTGTGTTTTCTTTTTCTGTAAAAACGCTATCCTGAATATTCATGCAACCTTATTCAAGTATCAATTTAACTTAGTGCGGAACATTTGAAGGTGTTTGAAGGAGAACGAAAAAGCTCACCATATGGGAGCCAGACAGTTGAATAATTATTATATTTGATCATTCTAACCAATATTTTCTTTTTTGTGGGCTCTCGACTATACAGGTTCCGCTTTAGTCAAACCACCAAACACAGAACTACAGCACTAGTTCGCACAACAGCATAGAGGCCTACTAATACAAATGAATGCTGCATGAGACAGAATGAAAAGAGACGCAATTATGAGAGTCCATTTCAGTCACTGATGTATGTGGCCTTCTTCCCTCCCATCTATTTATATTGGATCACTTTCTGGTACTTTGATTATTCATTGAATAGGCTGTTATCAGACAGGAATGATACAAATTAAATACTTTCGTCGCAAGCACCACAGTTCTCATGTTAGATCCTGCATGTGCCAAGTACGGTAGGAAATATAGTCGCACGTTAAGTGATGTAACAATATACCCATCGTACGGTATGGACAAGATCAGTACATAACAACGGGTTTAAATGTTTTTGCTTGTGATACAGTACTAGCAATGTCATGAGGCGCTACGGCTTCAATAGCAGATAGTTGTGGTACGGCGTTGCTAATGTTATGAGGCACTACGGCTTCAATAGCAGATAGTTGCGGTACGGCATTGCTAATGTTGATAAATAGGTACGGCTTTACAGCTATTGACCTGCGTTACGGGATTCGTAACGTTGAGAAACGCTACGGTTTCAAAAGTAGTTCCCTGAGCTACGGCATCGGTAATGTTTGTAAGAAACTACGGCTTCATTAGTGTCCTATGCCGTAATGGGAAACAATCTGGCATCAAGAGTTAACGCCTTGTTTTACCGTATGGTTACGGCTTTTTTTTAACAGTGCACAAACACACACACACACACGCACACACACACACACACACAAGCACACGCACGCACAAGCACACGCACGCACAAGCACACACACGCACCCACACGCACGCACAAGCACACACACACACGCACAAGCACGCACACACAAGCACACACACGCACACACACACACACACAGTACGTAGCATTTATTATAAGCACGCTGTATTACTACCAAAGAAAGTTGACATACATTATGGCGTATGGCATGATGTACATGTGAAATCACATAAAGAATACGATACGAGTGAAAGAAGAAAGAGATTATTTATTTTCATTTCATTGTGAACAGATAATGAGACATTCTTTTGAAAGAAATGTGCCACAGGACAAGCGTATGCATAAGAACAATACATAAATAGTGGCGAATATACGATTGAAACGAACTCTCAAGCCACTTTTTTTTAATCTAAGTTTTTAATATTGAAATTAAAAACTGGCCCTGCGTTTCGAGAACAATTCGGTCTCTTCATCAGGGGGTGACTGTCCGGCCGTCTCCAAAGCTAGCGACTTTTCTTAGATCTCTATCAAATATGTTTACATTTAAATAGTGGCGAAGGCACGCATGAAAGAAAACCGGTGGCTCGTTCTCCAAAATCTTTAAAATGAACGAGTGTGGGGTCATCTAAAGAAGAACAATGCCTCGGCAATTAAACAGATGGACTTTAGAATGACTGACGGCATACGTAAAGCTGTGACTGTGGTTTCAAAACGCAATCACCAGCTTTCATGTTTCCGAAACATTTTTAAAGCGTGCAGCGCTTCGCGGTTAGCTCGCAGCTACAAAATTAGTCGCCCAGAACTCATTTTTGTGCTGCGAATGAATTAACGTTCATTCACGAAATTTGAAATCACACTGTGAATTTATTTATGCTTGGTGTTCGCTTTCTTTTCGGTATCTATTTGCTTTTCTCAATTTACCAGCTAATTCAGGCCAAGTTAATACAAAGACAGAAATGGCATAGCTGTTGGTATTTTGCCCAATCAGAATTACTGCGATTGAAACCGGTAGTGTTGTATTTTTTTGTCACCTATTTTAAATTAGGTTTTGAATAAAACTTCATTACCCAAATGCGCGGTTCCGTTTTTCGCTTCTAAAACAAAGAAAATGAAGATTACCGCACACAAAGATAATTCTAGGATAGGTGTACTTCGTGGGCCCAAAAGGAGTGTCAGCAATTTCAAGACGACTGGGCCAGTTTCTCATCGAATAGCTGCACCCCCCCCCCCCACTTCCATTTTATCGTTATACTTCACAAGTTCTCACAGTCCTACCTACGTTCCTTTCACAATCGCCTAGTGGCTCTGAATTCAGTCATACATACAGACACCGAAATTCCTGTATACGGCGCAAGCAGCATATTCCGGGAGTAAAATAGCTCAAACTAGCAATTTAATTTGTTTTTACTATGCCGTTTGTTTGATTTCTTTCTAACGTAAACTTCCTAACGCTGTGGTATGCATTTTTATTTTTATATTCTGCTGACCGAGACATCGCGAGTTTGTTGATTCATTCGTTATTTCTTTTTTTTATTCCTTGTTAAATTTATGAGCCGTGGCGCGTGGTTTGCCAGACTAAGTTCACGCCGCCGTGGACACGCGGAATTTTCTTTTTCGCGAACCTAATCTCGAAGCAGCCCTTTCTTATCTTTACTTCCTTGTGCCACTCTCTATTAAATTTCTTTTCTCTCCCCCCTCTCTTTTCCTAGGTCTCTCTCGCAAGCGTGACGACGTAGTTCTTGGACAAATCGCAAACGCAATTTCCGGCCGTTGCATTCTTCTTGCCAGGCAAAACTGTTTCTTCTATTTTCTTTCTTCTGGCAATGCATAGCATAAACCTGCATTCTTTCTTTTTTTTACTCTGCGTTCATGGATCCCCCCTCCCCCCCCCCCCCCCCCCATCCCCCAATGCAACGTAAGTCTGAAAAAATTTGGCAGATCCCAAGTAGCATGGGACTCGATGTTATGCGAAGCATGCGGAGGCAAAGGTGACTGGGTTGTAATTTTTTTATAGAGCGAAACGTTACGAAATGACGTTAAAGATACGTACAAATGTTGTACGCATAGGCATATGTTCAACAGTCGCATGTTTCATGTAACCAGTTCTTTACACTTGCGTAACGATGCCAACAGAAACATGGGTATTACCAACACCACAAGCGGTAAGCTCATATGTAGCATTTGTGCTTGCGAGGATGGCAGCCCTGGATACTGCTTGGTGGACCAACTACAGTGGATGGTGCTTAAGTATTCAATGGAGGCTAACCCGACATGACGCGTGCCTCATAGGAGTAAATATGTAATGTTTATAAAATCAGATACCCTGCACTGCAACCACAATTGATGTTTTAACAGCATTACGCCTGCATAACGTCTTTTTCCAAAGCAGTTCCGAGACCTGGCGTGGCTCTGTGGTAGAATACTTGATTGCCGCGCAGATTTCTTGAGTTCGACTCCTGCTGGGACCCTGATATTTATTATATGCACTCGTCGGGTCAACGCTGTTGATGTCAGTTTTTCTTAACGCCCTCGCATTTAAATTACTCATGTCTTGTCCTCGCCGTTACTGGGTAGATATAAATTGTCGAACACCTGTGGCGCATACCCGCATACCGCGTCCCGTAGTACACGGGTATGTGCCACACGTGTCTACAGGAAAGGGTTTCACGACGTATGCGGCAGGATTTCCACGTTATTCATGTCATGACCAGCCAGACATATTCGTGAATAGCTCTTACCCTCCCATAGATAGATAGATAGATAGATAGATAGATAGATAGATAGATAGATAGATAGATAGATAGATAGATAGATAGATAGATAGATAGATAGATAGATAGATAGATAGATAGATAGATAGATAGATAGATAGATAGATAGATAGATAGATAGATAGATAGATAGATAGATAGATAGATAGATAGATAGATAGACAGATAGATAGATAGATAGATAGATAGAAACTCAGAATAGCTTAGAGTATGCAAAGAAATGCTTCGCATTTAAAATTTTCGGATAACAGTCACTCCAAACGCTCTACGTATGTCGTCCTGTTTCGTGGCCAGAATTTCTTCGTTTTCGCTTCGACCGTCTGCGTTCGCGTCTCTCTTGCGTGTGCGTTTGGCTCGTCCCTGATAACGGATAACAGAAAATTAAAGAAACAACGTAATTGAAAGACAGCATTTTGGGAGCGAGACATGCCGTCCCTCGTAGAGCTTGAATGTAATTCATCCCGCATGATACGCGAACTTATCTCCACAAAGCCAGTAGAACTGTGAGACGTGGTACAAGAAGAGGTGGTGCAGCACATTCTTTTTATTTCTCTATTTTGTGCGCGATTCAGATTTTTTTTTCTCGAAAGCGAAGCAGGTTTCTTCGCATAGCTTCTCCTGCCTAGCATGGCTTCTCGTTGCTGTTCATTTGAATAACAAAATCCACACAAAATATAAAACAAATAATGCAGGCTCATAGAGTACGCCTACGTAATATTAGAATAGTGAAACATAATCGAGTGATTATCTGATTAAGGCGAAGGCCTTAGATGCCTCAGCAAACGCGAAAACTTACCGTCGGCGGTATCGGCGTTAACACGAGGAATGGGAAAAAAAATCATCGTATGATGACATCCTCCTATCCATTCATCATGATGTCATAGCTGGGTGGTCAACAATTGCGACGCCTTCATGACATCACATTGCATCATCTCTTGGTCAAAGGAGAGCCTATTTCGGAGGTGCTGCCGAACCACGTGACGTGTAGAAGGCCAAGGTCTTCGCCTTAGAGTCGTCTTGGGCAAATGTATAAAAGACCGTGTGACTTTTTAACTTAAGGCTGTTTCACATGCTGCGATTGCAGCGAAAAAAATCGCTCCGTTCGCTCCTTTCACTGTGTTCGCAACCGCTGCTAATGGCGGTTTCGTTTCACATGGGCGCCGAAAGGTCTGCGATTTTTGCTCTGCGACTGGTGCGGCGAGAAACTTTGCTTGCTGCCGTTCTTTGTGGCAGACACTGCACAAATTTTCAAACGTAATGTAAAGATCTGTGCATTATGATATTATTAAGTTTTCAAGAACGGCAAGCGCGCGTGTTTTGTCATTTAAGAACACTTTCGAATCTACATTAATTTTAAAGTGTGCAACAATGGCCATCACTAAAACAAACACGTCGAGGCAATTTTAATAGCTCGGCCGGGCCGGCATTATTTTGACGGGTCCCGGCCGAAAAATCGCTCCTCCGCTGCGAACAGAGAGAAAAAATTCACAGTTTCGCCACAAGGGCGAAGCAATGAATGCGATATAGCAAGAAATTAGTTTGTCAGGCGAAGAACGACAAGCAGCTCGATACTTGCAACGCGCCGCCGCAGCACAAAGAAGGACGCTCGAAAAGGACGCATAGGTAAACACAGGACAAGCGTGAACTAACAACTGTCGCAGTTGTTACGTGTTTGTATTTGAGCAACGCGCTGCGAGTGTCCACAATGAAGAAGCCGACGCTGTTGTTGTTGCCTCTGACATGGCTCATACCCACTCAGGGGGATTCGCCAAGGATATATTATATGACTTTTCGACGCTGCTTGATACTTCTTTTTCTTTTAAACCGCGGCACGTGGAATGACCCCTCCGCGTCTCCGGCCACGCGGTGGCGTCTGACGCCAAGTGTGCCGGGTGTTCTTTTTTTAGATGTGAAAAATCTTATGGCCGAGCTTAATCCGGTGTGCGGCGTGACATCCCTTACTGCGCATGCGCAAACCCTTTCAAAACAATAAATAAAAACCTCCTTTCCCCTCTCTCTCCTCTAGGCATCCCTCCCCGCGGCAACCACACCCTCACTGCGCATGCGCCTCCCCTCCTCTCTCTCCTCCTACGCTCTCCCCTCTCTCCTCTAGGCATACCTGCCCGCGGCGTCCACACTCCCCACTGCGCATGCGCGTCCCCCCCTCTCTCTCCTCTCCTACGCTTCCCCCCTCTCTCCTCTAGGCATCCCTGCCCGAGGCGCCCACACTCCTACTGCGCATGCGCGTACACCCTCCTCTCTCTCCTCTCCTACGCTCCCCCCCTCTCTCGCCTCGCGACGCCGACGCAGGCAGCGTCTGCTAGCGAGTTTCTTGGTTGAAAAAACCGACTGCTCGCGCTGCACAACCGTTCACTGGCCACTCCGTATATATGGCAATGGATTTCGACCTGCAAGGTGGTGCCGGTGGGAGATTTCTCCTGTGCGCTGTTGAACAATAAAAATTCGCAGCGTGCGCGTTAACTAAAAGCGGACTGCGGGTCTCTGTGTCCAGTCGGAGTCTTCTGTCTCTCATTGCCCATTAGCAGCGATTGATATGTTTCAGTAGGAAACACCGCTCCATCACTGCGTGCTTTGCGCCTCCCCAGTTTTCTCTCCTGCGCAACGCTGCGATGAGCGCCAGCGTCAACGCCGCCGCCAGTGTAAGCGTTAACGCCCGCTGCTTCACATCTACACATGGTTCCCTTTAGCGGGAGATGGTGTAATTTTTTTCCTTCTACATCATCAGTGGTACTGAAGGGAGCCACTTTTTCGTGCGCATCCCAAGGGCAGTTTGCAATTTGAAAGAAACTGTAAAAGCGTTGCGTGATAGAAAACACGCTCGAGCTGTTCCGAGATCTGCGTACCGCGAGCGGCAAATGGTACATATGAATAGCTCGCCGTTATATCGCTGGCACGAGCATGGGTTGTGGCTGAAAAGTGGAAACAAGTCCGGCTGGAACTCTAGCTGCTCATAAAAGGCTTTTAGCTGTAGAGCCATTTGTATAAAATGCAACCGTGATGATACAATTGGTTCCGCGTGTCTGTCTAACATGCGAGTTTTCCATAAACTGTGCATTCCCATTAGTAGGAGCATGTCAACAGGCGTAGAATTGCTTTTGGGTGGCACGAGATAACGTATGCTCTGAGAATTTAAATTAATTTGTTTTTTTAAAAGCCCTTTGGAGGACGTCCTAAAAGAGGATGGCGTCTTTACAGATGATAAAACAATGTTCTATAGTTTCTGGAACCTCGCAGAGGCGACAATTAATTGAAGATACAAAAATGCCTTTGCTGCTTAACCAGGTCTTTACGGGTAGCGTTTCTGTGTGCACTTTGAAGAAAAATGTTTTGGACGTTGGCGGAATAGGCATTTTTTTCACACGGACAAGCAAGTCATGTCCAGGTAGTCCATTATGTAGAGAGCGGTACAGTGGTGCAGGAAATAAGATATCTAATATATCGTTATATAGATCTTTCCTTGAGCTTGAAAACAAATAATCATTAGAGAATCTGACTGTCAGAAAACGCACTGAATCGTACACTTCACGCATGAATCCTTGCAAATAGGGGGGCGAGACCCAGTTAGCAGACACCACTAAACTTGGCAAGGCCTCGGCGAGATTCACTTGCAAGAATGATCGAAGCAGCGGATGAGCAGCACTGCTCTGATTCCCTTTTGAAGACATTGCTATTTGAAACTTTGCTATCTGAAACTTCGTTCTGTGCAAAACCTGATGTACGGTTTAGAGGCGCCCTTGAGCATTTTGTTCGCTGGGATGTATATTACGCACATCTGTAATAAATACCTCAAAAGAAAAAAAAATGGGGTGTGGCTGTTGGCTAGCCCAGCAGGCTGTGGAGCGAGAGGTCGCTGGTTCGAATCCCCGGTCAGGTGGTTTGGAATTTTTTTCTACTGATTTATTTTTCTTTATGCTTTTTTATATATACACATAGATATACATATCCGGGACATAACGGCGTCGACAGACGGTGACGGCGACGGCGAAAATCAGCCGAGAGTGTCCATATAATTGCTATCGCAATAAATTTGCAATAAAATTTCCAACATGTTGGCCGCACGCCGCTGACTGCTGCGGCAAGAGCAAACGGCCCTTTTTTTTTCTCTGCGAGCGAATTCGCAGCCTGAAAATTGCTGTGTTTTGTGCCTTTATTCATTCGATTTAGCCGTTGAGAATGTATTACTGGATGTGCGCTCATTACTGGGCGGAAGCGCCGCCCAGTACAGCGCTTCCGCTCACTTTGCAGTAGTACCCGCAGATACTAAGGGTCGGATTCTATCCTCAGCGTCGGTTCCAAACACTTCTCACAAAGAAGAGCAGATGGCCATCGCACTAGCTCTCTTTGATCCGCAGAGAACTGATATTTACACTGACTCTAGATCCGCTGCCAGGGCCTTTGCTTCTGGTTCCGTGTGCAAGGAAGTTTGTAGAACTCTCGCTCACAAGGAACTCACCCACCACACTATTACTTGGTTCCCTTCTCACCTTGCCTCGCAGGTAGGGGGTCTTTCCAATGTCAACGAGCTAGCGCGAGGTTTCGCTTACCGCACCGGGACTTGCGCGGCTCAGACAGAGGAATCAGCCCCCAGCCTTCATTTTAGGGACAATATTGACTAGGGTGTGTTCAGATAAGAACGTCGGTGCATGTCCGCCGACGCCCTTTATATTTCGCTGAAAAAAATATATTTGGTCTTCCGAGTCCCCAGGACCACAAAACCACCTTTGGTCTCGCGAAAAAAAAAATTGATGTTCTCTAAAAAAATTCACAAGTCTCCACTGAGCCGCACCGCCTCTTTAGAATTTCGTGAAAATGGGATTTCGATGAGACGCTACAAAAACACTATTGTAGCTGTAGGTCTCAAAAATTTTCTCCACATATTGCGGATAGTTTGCGTTGACAAAAAATTATTACTTTGCAGTTTTGATGTAGTTCTGTTAAGGAAAAAAATCGCAAATTCAGCACAAAGCTCAATAACGCTCAAATTTAAGATTTTTTTTCTCCGCGAGTATAAACGCCAGACTTCCCAAAGTTTCTAAAAACATTGCCATATGTTTGGTAAACAAGTGTATTGAACGAAATAACTGAGAGTGGCTTCAAACGTTAACCAGAAATGCTCAACTGAGGACATGTCTCTCAAAATGCAATATTTTGAAGAACAGAAAAAAAAACGCCATCTTCGATTTTCTTTAAACTCTTCAGAATTAAAGCCAAGCACGTGTTCTAACTTAATCTGTAAAGATATGTTGCATTATTTCTGTGAGGTCGGAGCTATGAAGCAGGAAAAGTGGCCAAATTGACGCATACTGAGTAACCACAACATTGAGCGAGCATGGAGCAATAGTTGCCATTATCATTATTTTTAGGTCCTGAATGTCATCTGTTGTGCTCGAGGGACAACAGCTTGACAAATAAAACCAAAGAGTTGCCTTAAAGTGCAAATTTGTTCATTTTCGTGCGTGCACGCGTCGCAGTTTTGGTCGTGGCGTAAGGACTAACCGCAAGATTTCTAGAAATGTATTCAAGTCGAGCTCTCGGAAGGAACTGTTTATTTACCCCTATTGGATACACAGGGAGTCAGAGTGACAAGTCATAGTCAGACAAGTTAGACAGTCACAAACGTCACTGAAGCAGTTGTGTGTTTCTTGCTCCTGGTGAAGCAACCTTGTGCACACAACTCATTTCGGCCTCAAGGAGGAGAACTTCGCGAGCCCGATTCCTGTGTCAGGCTGAGCTGCTTTAAGTAGACGACATGTTTCCCGAATGTACTTGGTCCTCAGCTGTTTTGAAATGTACTCTTTTTGTCGTTTGGAACTAACTGCAATCACATCTTTTTTGTGTGGGCTTTGTTGGGTGCAGTTGAGCTCATCGTCAGTATAGTATTTCATTGCTGCCTGTATGTTTTCTGGCTTCAGCTTCGATTTGGTGTAGAGGTCCGGATTTGACCACATCCCACGGGTGTCTCTGTATTTTCTGGATTTCCGAATGAGGTGCCGAGTCGCGGATGAAATCATTTCTTGAATCTGTTGATGAGAAAGGTTCACAGGGAGCAATGTCAGTAGGCGGCAGCCTTCATGGTATGATTCGCAGGTATCGAACTTGTGCTTTAGGTTGCGCAGCCACTCGCGACACGTGTTGCAGGTTTCCGCTGTAGGACCAGGTTCCTCTGCAGTGCCGTACGCTGCTGTAAGGACACCAGAAATTGTTCTGGAGATAGCGCCCTCGATCTCCGCTTTCTTAAGCTTGGCGTAAGACACTGGGCAATGTGCTTTCACTTTCGCCGGAATTTTCAGGGGTGTCACGTCGGTTGTCTTAACGAGTTCGTTCAGCTCTTCGACAGCAATTTGTTCGGGAACAAAATTTTCGTCAGACTGAGATGCATCTGGAGACTCTACGGCGATCTCTTTGAAGCGGTTGAAACAGTTCTGGCACAAAATGTTGGTTACTCTGGTGGATAGGCTTTTTTCTGGCATGCGCTTCCTTATAAGGCGACATTCAAATCTTTCACACATCGAAAGTCCACTTGTAGGCAATCTTCTTCGTATGCCTCTTTGGGTAGTCAGCGCAAAACGCTCGCTCTGAGCTCCACAACGTGGCCACCAATATCAGGGGGAGTGTAATACGCGCACGCGTACTCACGTTCGTTGACCAGCAGATGACTGCCGGGTTGTCGACGACGAACGGAAGTGAAAGCCGACGTTTTATTACTTCGACGTTTCTTAAGCGAGTTGAGTTGTTTCTTGTTTATGTTTTTTTTTTTCTTTTTTTTTAAGGGAGCGGGTGAGCGTGGTCGGGCTGCAGAAGCGCCGCTTGCGCCGACACGCAACGTCTGCGTTATCACATTACCAACGTGCCATGGGAAGCGATAAATATCCAGCGGTGGATCCTCTCCAGCCACCTCCTTTATGAGGCGTACGCAGGCTTACATGCGCGAAAGATTTTGAAAGCGATTCCTGCGAACAGTGTGACTCACCATCGCGGCATGCTCAGTGGCCGAGACCCGTGTAGAAGTTTTTGTGATTTGCGTAAAAAAATGTAGTAATAATTTCCTATTCAAAGCCAACTGTGCTGTTTTATTTCTGACAATCCGTCAATCCACAGAACATATTCACAACCTAAAAATAACGATAATGGCAACTATTGCTCCATGCTCGCTCAATGTTGTGGTTACTCAGAGTACGTCAATTTGGCCACTTTTCGTGCTTTGTAGTTCCGACCTCACAAAAAAAAATGCAACATGTTTTTGCAGATTAAGTTAGAACACGTGCTTGGCTTTAATTTTGAAGAGTTTAAAGAAAATCGAGGATGTTTTTTTTTTTAATGATTTTCAAAATATTGCATTTTGAGAGACATGTCCTCAGTTGAACATTTCTGGTTAACGTTTGAAGTCACTCTCAGTTGTTTAGTTCAGCACACTCGTTCACCAAACATATGGAAATGTTTTTAGAAACTTTGCGGAATATGGCGTTTATACTCGCTGAGAAAAAAATCTTAAATTTGAGCGTTATTGAGCTTTGTGCCAATTTCGCAATTTTTTTCCTCAACAAAACTGCATCAAAACTGCAAAGCAATAATTTTTTGTCAACACAAGCTATCCGCAATATGTGGAGAACATTTTTCAGACCTACAGCTACAATAGTGTTTTTGTAGCGTCTCATCGAAATCCCATTTTCGCGAAATTATAAAGAGGCGGTGGAAGACTTGTGAATTTTTTTTTAAATAAGGTGAATTTTTTTTCGCGAAACCAAAAGTGGTTTCGTGGTCCTGGGGACTCGGAAAACAAAATATATTTTTTTCGGCGAAATTAAAGGGGGTCGGCGGTCATGCACCGACGTTCTTATCTGAACACACCCACTACATTCAATGAGGTCACAAAACACTATCAAATGGGCCGTAGGTCCTTTCCACTGCCACACGAAGAGTTGTCTAGGCCACAGTCGATCCCCTTCGCATGCCTCAGACGGGAGCATATCCCAGCCTCTTCACTTTCACTCATTACTCCGACATTTCAACGTCCGGACTGCTAAGATCGCAGTGATTTTAGCCGCATGCTCTGGAGGTGCCCCTCTTTACAGAGAAAACATCAATAATTCTCTGAAATTAAGTTTCATTCCATGCTCAAAAGCCCGGTCCTCCTACAACAACTCACGGCTGTCCAGAAGGCCCACGACGCAGTGGGGAGGCTAGGCCTCTCGTCCCTACGTGGGAGCGGCCCGCGATCCTCTCCCCATAAAGCAGCGGTGGATTCCTTCAGGACCTCTATAAAGTTTTTTATCTATCTATTTATTTTCACACCGTAAACACCGACGAGGTGCTATTTACCGCAACCTCTGAGAACATCAAATTTACGACAGAATAGAACATAACAGAACATAAATAGCGGGACAAACGTAAGCGGCAGCCGCTTGATAAAAATAAGTTCTGAAGGGAAGAAAAAAAAAACTAAACCTACGTCAATTTGTAGACGAAGCGCACGCCCGTGCTCAAAAGGCTCGCCGTACGTCGTCAAATCTCGCCCTGGGCTTCACGCAGTAAAATAGGTCACCATTTTCCCGCCACGTGATCTGCAGCACTCGTAAAACCAGGAAAGGCGGCTCACAGTAAACGGGGCCACGGGCCATAACATTGACTTGGTGCGTGGTCTAGATTCAACTTAGAGGTGCGCTGAAAATTTGTTTTCCTTTCTACTAATTAATTAGCCCTTCTATAACGCTTCGGAAAGCTGCTCATACCGGAAAAAGACGCTTCATTAATAAGAGCAGTCAAACGTAAAGATTAAATATGCGATAGGTGCTGCCGCCTGCAATTATGCGCGCCACTTCCCCGTGACGTCCCATATCCGAACGCTCCCTTATCTGGCATAACATCGGTAGATCGATCGATTATAACTGCACTGCTCTTTTTAAGGTCTCGTCGTAGATGCCTCATTAAACGGGAAAACTGACCGGCGTCCCGCGTTGGCTTCTTCCGTCGGCGTCTACACGAGTGTGGCAAAAAATCATCATCACGTCGTGACATCGCCAATGACGTCAACATGATGCCACAGATGTCCAAAATTTTTGACGTCATTATGACGGCCCAGTGATATCACGTGACGTCATCGCACGACATGGTACGTTGGTCGATGGTAGGCACATCACAGACGCAGTGCAAAACTAGGT
>JALIZH010027703.1:20000-23205 GCA_030522465.1 Rhipicephalus appendiculatus
TTAATGTGGAACCGCCTTGCTATTTGATTTACGTATATTCGCTTTCTTTTTTAGGTCACTGTAATTTGTGTGTGTGTGTGTGTGTGTGTGTGTTACAAAGCAGGGTTAGAAGTGGCAACGGTGTGAACAGCAACGATATCCTGCGACGTTTTTGCCGCGTACTAGGAAGCTTCTGAGCGGCACAACTTCTCTCGGAGAGGAAATGCTAAAAGATTGCACGTTGTGAATATGTTGCTAAAGACCACTTTCATACTTCACGCAAGTTGATAAGCAGGATATGAAAAATCGCTTCAGTTTTATGTCCTCAGTGAACTGTGAGCGCTGACCCGGTAATTATCCTCTTCAGATGATCCTTAACAAAAAATATCGCTACCAGCGTTGTTGCTGCTCTACAACTGTAGGGTGATGCGGTACTACGATTACGGACAAGGTAAGACTTTGCAACGGTATTTGTGTCATCTTGCGGAGGCTTCTGATTGAAGTTCTTGCAATTACAAAAGTGTCACGTAAAGAAAAGCCAGAAACTTGTTTCGGAATGAAACTAATATACATTAAGCAAGAAAAACATAACTTTCGGGATTCAAACAGATATTTCATTGAAATAAACCAAGTTCGTCGCAGTTAAAATATTTTCAAGCAAACACTTGTGTACACAGGTATTTGCAGCGTCATTATATAGATCTATAATAGCAATTTTTCAAATGTATCGAAGTATCTTAAGATACAATTGGAAAGTATCGTATCGGATACATTCGTTCCGGAAGTATCTTGTATCTGTATCTCCGATATTTCTTGCCCGAGTATCTTGTATCGTATCGCGATACAATTTCAAAGTATCTTTGCCCAGCCCTGACGAGCACCATGCATCACTCGCAACAACTATAGAGAGCGGTGACTTCGTGAGAGATGCGCATGACCGAGACATGGCGTTCATGCGTGGAATCTCAAACACAGTCCATTGCTGGCGGGAACGCAAGAAGGAGGAGTTCGCAATGACAAGGTAACTTGGCAAGCCAACGTCACTTTTAACTTTGTCTGCCTCCGAAGTCCACTGGCACCGCTTAATAAAACTGCTCGAAAGCAGCAGGGCACACGGCAACGAAACGCAATGCCGCTACGAGCAGGAGATGGCGTTCCTCGAACGCGTGGAACTTTGGAAAAATGATCCTGTGGCGTGTGTGATATACGTAAACAAGGTCTTCGACGTCATCCTCAACATCCACAAAGACCGGCGGATTTCGGCGTTCAAACCAACAATTAAGAAAGCGTTCCATACTCCGTCCGGATTAACCCACTGCTGAACACCGGGGCCGCACGTTTCAGCTTATATGGAGATTTTTTTCCTATTATTCTCGTGTGATAGGATCCATCAGAAAAGAAGAAAATATTAATATGCATATTTTCAGTGATAACTTGCGCGAATCACGACACTATTGAACTATTTATTTCGTGCATTACATTTCACTTAATAAGCCAAATTGTCATTCGGGGGGCTTCACTTGGCACGACTGTACATGATCGGGACAATGCTCTTCTAGGTGATCATATTACTTCTGCTAAAAGACGCAATAGACCCCCAAAATGTAATAGCGTATTCCTTGTACACGTTCGATCCCTCTTAATAAATCGTACAGAAAGAACGATCCGATTCGCATTTCGCGGATGTCTGGTGTCAGATGAACCAATCAGGAACAACCCTTTCTTCACTAGGACAATGCCCGCCGCTATTTCCGGAGATTAGAAACGCACGCACGATCAAGTTCGGTGTCTGATATCTAAAGATGATAGGCCGCTTTACTCACTAATTCGCCCTCCTTTTTTTATATGCATTCCAACATGATATCATATTTTATCATTCACAAATTGTGAACGTGTTAAAACTACAATGGTCCTTTTTTTTTCGTCAAGATCTTTCCCCAACGTTTTTTTCCCAGAGCCTGCACAGAATCTTGCGTCAGCATTCTTGCGTACTTCGGCATAGTGCGGCTACTCAGTTAAAAAAGAAATAAGGCTATCCTAGATGCTGCACCTGCAGCTGCGTGCGTACCAATTATATCTTCTTTTTCGGGCTTATGGGCAGTTGCGCAAGAATTCGACACCCCATCGACGTCTATTGTATACTTCTTTTTTTACATTTTCTCGAATTTAATTGACCTTTGTCACACGCTTCAAAGTTCTTTCACTTCTGGATTCGAATAAGGCCGGTCCCATATTTCTTTTTATGTTAAAAAAAGACAGTTTTTTTCATTACAATTTTTATGGGAAAGTCATCCGGGAAACGTGACTCCTTTTTCATAAGACTCGCCTAGTCACCGTATAGCAATGGCTGCGGCTATTTCATTATGCTCCCCGTACCTTTCGCCTTGAGTAGCTCTTCAGTTCTTTTTCTTTGTTATACGATATATAGGAGATGTTGGCGCTTTTGTATAGCACCGGCTACTCCTTTCCACGGATGAAAGGATATGTATAAAGCACAGCAATGAAGATTGTCTAGCAAGGGTTCTTATAAGCCCATTCACATAACAAGAAGAAAACCACAAAATACAGTTCTTGCTTCTGTGTATGTCTTTTATACAGCGGTTAGCGTTCCGTCTGTTATCCCTAAGTGCCGACGAAAACGTGTGCGTCGCACAAACTGTGCACGTCCCACCAATCACCAGCGGTCCACTATTATGAAAAAAGGGAAAGCCGGGCGGCAAACAGTTGAGATCGTGCACGAAATGCCGAGCGCATGCGGAAAGCCAGATCAGGAAACGCATGTCGCGGCAAAAAGACGCGTGCTGAAGTGTTCAAGTGGAGAACTTTAGAGCTGCATACGCTAAATTCAAAAGGGACCTTCTGGAGAGACCTTTTGGGTTTAGTTGCAGGGGTGTGTAATCGGCGACGCCTCGATATTCTACGTCACCCCTCTGACACGTGCTAAGCAGCTTCACTGGTCATCTACTTTCACAGAGTACAATGGCTGATAAACTTTCAGTGCGCAGCACTTCAGGGGCCCAACTTGTCCTCCGTTCGTAGGTGTCATGTGTGGTGATCACGCTCAAAATCTAGTTGTCATCACTGGCCTAAAACTAGACTAACAATGCTGAAAAACCCAGCTAAAGTAGACTAGCTATGTTTGAATTGTCATAATTTACAGCAATAACCAACAATTAATTCCAGAAATTAACTTAACGTCACTAAAAACAATTCGGAAACATGCGGG
>JALIZH010027704.1:0-15335 GCA_030522465.1 Rhipicephalus appendiculatus
GCTGAAATGAATTTGATATATCCCATCAGAAATGCAAGTTGTGAATATGTTGTTGTGTTTTACGTAAAGAGCATACGTGAACCTTCTTTTATACTAGCTGCTCGTTCTTTTTCTGTATGGCGGCGCATTTATTATCTACCCTAATAGAAGCCATATCGCCACTGATAGCCTATTATTGCGATCGCAATTATATGGACAGTCTCGACGGGTTTTTGACGTCGCCGTTGCCGTTGCCGTCGACGTCATTTCGCGTATAAAGTCCAAATTGATAACTCCCCCAGCGCATCGTACGCTCAACCAGCGGGTAACAGCGCGGGAGCGGGGGCGACAAACGTGGCTGAAGCGGATTTCAAACGAGCCGGCCCATCTCCGTCGCTCCGAGGCGTATGCGATAAGATCCCCCCGCCTGTTCGACCAGCTGGGGAATGCTTGAGAAGAAAGGAAACGCCCCTCGCGTCTTTAACAAGCACGGAAAGACGCGGGGGGGGGGGGGGGGTCTCTCATGCAGCCACTGCGATCTTTGGTTTTACGAGCGCGGTCGTCGCTGGCGCACGCGTTATCTCGAAATCTCAGCATCCAACAGCGGGCAGCTGGCTCATACGTGCTCCGCTCTCAATGCGAGGAGACTGTCCGAACAGTGTCCCTGGAGCGGCCGTATGCTCTTAAACTAGCATTTTGTAGAGTTGCGTGAGATCGGATCCAAAAGAGTTAGCTGGCAGCCTCACATGGAATAACAATAGAATTTGTTGCTGTCGCATTCATTGCTTCACCCTTGCGGTGAAACTGTGACTTTTTTTAGTCGCAACGCAGTTGATACTTAGCTTTAATTTCATTAGGGATGAAAATTTTTGTGTCTTGTTGTTTAATTTATTATAGTAGGGCAAGAAGAAGAGGAGGAGAAAGAATCTAGCGGGTCGGCGACCGCAGCAACAGGGAAGAGTACAACTATGACACCGGCTATACCACCGGAAAAGCCATCAAACGGTAGATACCAAACAATATTGACATCGTTCACTGCCGTGGCTACAATGGAATTACCTTATGCTTACATCCTTGTATTTTCTTGAGAACGCATTCATACGCCCTCGACAGCTTAACAAGGCTAGCAGAGCACGCACACACGCTCTAGAGTGAATTGTAGATGTGCCCGTGGTGGGCGCTCCAAAATGATGGCTCATGTAGATGGCAGAATTTTTTTTTATTTTTACGCGAGTGCCACGTGCATAGTGAGTCAGCTAAGAATGTAACATCGTCCCCCCGGGGTGGCTACTAACTTCAATGGGCAGCAATTCAGTATTATTGGTAAGCGGGTACGTGTCGCATGATGCCAGAACTACAAAATGCTGCCACGGCCTTGTGCTTCGATGAACGCAATAACAACTGATGGGTACTGTGATCGCCATTGAGTAGCTGGGGAAGGCTTTGAAACTATTCTGAGTGCTCTATCTTATCTGTTTTGTCAATTTTCGTAACGCCGTCCCTTTTGTACTGAAATATACCTCATTCTCTGAAATTTTGAATCGTAACATAAGGCATAAGCTGAGTCTTTATGTCGCATGATGTATGCATTAACCGCATGCAGCGTGCCCGTCATATGACTCGATACATTATGTCCGTAGTTAAATTACCAGCTTATGAAATCTCCATTCCGATGATGGGAATATCATGCTGAAATGTTGTGGAGAAACTTATCAGCTCTCTTTCATGAATAGCAAAGGTCACTTTACACTTGCATATTTTATTAGAAAAATTAAAAAAGGAATATTTAAGTCAGTGTATCCCATCTTGATTCACACATTTCACCTCTGTTGTGACTCCCGCTGTAATGAAATTGACAACTAGTCTCCAGCACAAGCTGTTCTTCTGCAAAACAGGTAAATGTATGTGGGGGGGGGGGGGGGGGGGTTACGTAAAACAGAACTGTTGTGATACAGGTGATGCAGATCTATTACACACGTATCATGAGCCTGAGTGTTTATTTAAAAATAATCGCTTAGTATATGAGGTTTTATGAGCTAGGAGTGAATAAGAGCAACACAGGGGGCTTAGGTACCTTCGGAACGCCAGCAGCAGCTATTATTCTATAATTAACAGAAAAATACTAGTACGTCTGTGCTCTTCCCACTGAATATGACTCCCGCAACATACTGTGCAACCTAAACTAAATAGCACGAAACCTCATCCCTGTGAAAGGAAAATTAGAGTGTGCATAAAAGCACATGTAGCATCCTAATGTGGTTCGCCGCAACAGAGTGGAAGCGTCGCCGTCCACCTCAACGGTTCTGCAGTGAAGGCGATATTGAAAGTCCGTAATAAAGAAGATGAATAATGCCCAAGCCTTGGTATATTTTTCCTTCATTTTCCCCACAATGCACAGACACGATACATTTCACAAAGCGTTTTGAGTTGGTTAGTTTGTGAGGAGTGATCAGGTGTTGTATTTCTGAAAGAAATGAAATTTCCTAAGCTTGGTGCATGAAATACATAGTGTAAATAAACTATCTTAAAATTACCTATGGTTTGGATTGGTTGTTAGATGGAGGCAGCAAGGTACCGGAGCAAGAGACCGGGACTGCCACCAAAGACACGAAAAAAGGTAAATGTTTTGAAGAATTCTGTTTAATAGCATAAACGTAAACACAAAGTATTGATATCATTAGAATTGATTGACTGTTGAACATGGCATACTTAGGAAATGTGCTATAAATATATAATATATACTCCATAATATATACTGTGAGGAAGGAGATCGGCTCAAACAGAAGCGCATCGCCATCGGCTGGCTCGCGCGGACAGTTCGCTCTCTGGCTACGCCCTGCCTGCTGTTGCTACAATCGTCGCGGTCGCTGCATACCTTAATAAACCCCCCGTAACAATTGGTGGAGCTGCTGGGTAAAGGAAATCTGGAACTTCGCAACCGGAAATTCAAGCCCACCTCTGCAATGCCGGAAGAGGTACCAACCACAACAACAACCCGCTGTCCCGGTCACTACAGTGGTCTGCCCTGGCCCATTGCCTCAAGGCGACCCACCAATCTTCAGCGGTACAGAAAAGGAAGATGTTGAAGACTGGCTCGCTGAATACGAGCGGGTGAGCGTGATAAACCACTGGGACGATGCCAGGAAGCTCAATTACGTGTCATTTTATTTGAGCGGCGTCGCCAGCGTGTGGCATCGGAACCACCAACATGACTTCCCGACATGGGCTGCTTTCAAAACGCACGTGACGGAGGTATTCAGGGTGCCCCGCCGTTCGAGCCGAGCAACGTTTGCGTGGTCGTGCGCAGCAGAGTGGTGAGGCATTCACAAGTTACATTGAAGACGTTGTAGACCTATGTAACCGCGTTGATGACGCGATGACCGATGCCGATAACATCAGGAATATCATGAAGGCGACGCCTTTCAGATGCTGCTGACAAAGAACTCGTCCACAGTGTCTGAACTTGTCAGTCTTTGCCAAAGCTTTGATGAGCTGCGCAAACAACGCGCAGCCACTCGCCAATCTCCTCCACAGGCGACTTCAATGTCGGGATTGGCTGTTGCCCCTGATAGCGCATCCCTGCTGCTACAGATTAGAGTTCGTCCGCGAAGAAGTCGCTCGTCAGCTTTCGCTGATGCCGCTTGTTCACGGCCAGTCGAGTTCCCCGTTGGCGCCCTCTCTCCAAAACATCATCAGGGACCACGTTGCCGACGAAGTTCCGCCTTCTCTCCATCAGGTTCCGACTGCTGGTCCCCTGACGTACGCCGAAGTCGCTTGCAGGCCTGTGCTGCAAAGTTACGGCCCACGTCGCCCGCCTATGCGCGCGCCAGTACCCAGCCCGCCCGACCAGTCGTGCGGTACACACGAGATGACGACCCTTGGCGCACGGAAGACAACCGCCCCATTTGCTTTCATTGTGGCCTAGTCGGACATGTTGCCCATTACTGTCGCCTTCGTACACCGCAATTTCCCAACAATATGCGTCCACCATGGTTCGGATATGCGCCACGTTTTCAACCACGCCGCAGTTATTCGGACAACTATGAACATGAACCTGCTCCTGCCGCCGAACCAGCATTCTCCTCCCGTCGTTCGCCTCCTCCTCACCACCGTTCCCTTTCCCCCCATGCGCCGACGGCAGAGCCCTGTGCGCCAGGAAAACTAAATATCGCAGTTCAGGAGGCAAGAACTGCGGTGCCAGCGATATGCATAAGGCCTCAAACTTCCCCACAAAACGTTATTGAAGTCGCCATAGAAGGTACATTGACGCTAGCCCTTGTCGACACCGGCGCTGCTCTTTCGGCGATTGATGCCCGCATTTGCCGCCAAATCGGAAAAGTCACGACGCCCGTTTCTGGACTATTCCATCGTACAGCCAACGCGCAGCACGTCGAGCCGTCCGGTGCCTGCACCGCCCGTGTCCCCCATCCAGAATGTTCTCTATGTCATCGAATTCATAGTGTTGTCCTCGTGTTCTCATGACGTCATATTAGGGTGGGATTTTCTCTCCACACATCATGCCATCATCAACTGCGCCCGCGCTGAACTCGAGTTGTTTCCGTTTTCAACAGACGTTATCGACGACAACAAGGACACTTGTCGCAATATCACAGTTACTGACGACACCGTTGTACATGCCCAGTCTACAGTTCTTGTCCGTATCTCTTGTGACTCTGAAAATGACGGCACAGTGCTTTTCGCGCCGTCTGAACTTCTAGTTCACCGCCGCTCGCTACCATTGCCGTTTGCCATCCTTGAGTTCGATTCTGGCACCTCTGTGATGTACGTCTCAAATCCATCGACCGAGCCAATTACTTTGCGCCGCCAGGAAACCCTCGGCAGAGTCGAGCCGCTGCCGTCATCTTCTATTTTTGACACCATGGACGACTCCGCGGATATGGCCGTCATCGAGACATCACCTCCTCAGCTACTGCCGCGATATTTCAAACCAACTATAGCCAGCGACCTTACGACGACGCAGCGAGACCAACTTCTTCGCTTGTCTAAGATTTCTCTTCCTCCTTTGACTGTCAAGCAAGGGCACTCGGTCGCACAACGACCGTTTCGCATATTATCGATACTGGGAGCCATGCGCCCATTCGACAGCGTCCCTACCGTGTATCGGCGAGCGAAAGGCGCGTTATCGACGACCAGGTGAACGACATGCTTAAACACGGTGTCATTCAACCTTCCAACAGTCCCTGGGCATCGCCTGTCGTCCTTGTTCGGAAGAAAGATGGCACGATCCGATTTTGCGTCGATTATCGCCGGCTTCATAAGATTACCCGGAAGGACGTGTACCCGTTGCCACGAATTGACGACGCACTCGACTGCTTGCAAGGAGCGGAGTTGTTTTCTTCCTTGGATCTCCGCTCTGGCTACTGGCAAGTGCCCATGGCTGAGACTGACTGCTCCAAAACAGCGTTTGTAACACCAGACGGATTGTACGAATTCACTGTAATGCCATTCGGTCTCTGCAACGCGCCCGCCACTTTTGAACGCATGATGGACGGCATCTTACGCGGCCTGAAGTGGCGCACTTGTCTCTGCTATCTCGATGACATTGTCGTCTTTTCGCCAGATTTCCCGACCCACCTACGCCGATTACATGAAGTTTTGACTTGTCTTCAAAATGCTGGTCTCCAGCTTAACTTGAAAAAGTGCCTATTCGCAGCTCGAAAACTAACTATATTAGGCCACGTTGTCTCCAAAGAAGGCATTCTTCCTGATCCTGCTAAACTTCGTGCTGTATCCGAATTCCCGAAGCCTACTAACTTGAAAGCACTACGCAGCTTCATTGGCCTATGCTCATATTTTCGACGCTTCGTTCGAAATTTCGCTCCTGTCAGCGCACCTCTAAACGGACTCCTCCAAGGCGACAATGAACTATCTACCTGGTCGGACGCTTGTGATGATGCCTTTACGACTCTTCGCCGCCTCCTTACGTCTCCGCCCATTTTGCGTCACTTCGGTCCGACTGCACGCACAGAAATTCACACTGATGCCAGTGGTGTTGGTCTTGGTGCTGTGCTCGCACAACGTAAGGACGCCAACGCCGAATACGTCGTTGCATATGCCAGTCGTGCACTCACAAAGCCTGAGACCAATTACACCGTGACAGAAAAAGAGTGCCTGGCCATCGTATGGGCTCTTCAGAAATTTCGCCCCTATCTTTACGGTCGTCCTTTTGACGTCGTAACAAACCACCACGCTCTTTGCTGGTTTTCCAACCTCAAGGACCTGTCAGGTCACCTCGCTCGGTGGGCTCTTCGGCTCCAGGAATACGACATCCGCGTCTTATATCGCTCTGGCCGCCGTCACTCTGATGCTGACGCCCTATCCCGCTTCCCACTCATTTCAGACGCCAACGCTTTTACTCGCAATCATGATATTTCGCCGCTTGATATCCTGGACATGGCCTCGGAGCAACGAAATGACCCATGGATCGCCACCATTCTGAATTTTTTGTCAAGCCCTCCGACCGCGCTGGCACCACGAGCGCTACGCTGCCAGGCGCAGCATTACGCTATCCGCGACGGCATTTTATACCGCCGCAACTACCGCAACGACGGCCGCACGTGGTTATTAGTCGTACCCCGCCATCTTCGTCAGGACTTATGCTCTGCTTTTCACAATGACCCACAGTGTGGTCACGGTGGAGTGTTCAAGACGTACATGCGCCTTCGTCTACGCTATTATTGGCGTGGCATGTACGGCTTCGTCTGCAAATATGTCCGTTCTTGCCTCGCCTGCCAACGACGCAAACCAGTTTCGCACCTCTCCACAGCACCTCTCCAGCCGCTTCCCTGCTCAGCCCAGCCATTTGACCGTGTCGGTATTGATTTGTACGGGCCTCTCCCATGCACTGGCGCTGGAAACCGCTGGATTGTTGTCGCCGTGGATCATTTGACAAGATACGCCGAAACCGCTGCCTTACCTGCCGCCACAGCAAAAGAAGTTGCCTCATTCATTCTACGCACCTTTGTTCTCCGCCATGGCGCACCTCGTGAACTGCTGAGGTGATCGGGGTCGTGTATTTCTGTCGGATGTGCTGCAGTCACTCTTATCCGAGTGCAGAACTATTCACCGCACCACTACCGCTTATCACCCCCCAGACCAACGGCTTAGCGGAACGATTTAACCGAACCCTTGGTGACATGTTGTCGATGTACGTTGCGCCAGACCACTGCAATTGGGATCTTGTTCTTCCGTTTGTTACATTCGCGTACAACACCGCCTCCCAAGCCACCACCGGATTCTCACCATTCTTTTTGCTATACGGCCGCGAACCCTCCAGCTCCATTGATACGATTCTACCATACCGTCCGGACCCTGCCGACTGCCAGCATGTGTCTACGGTGGCTCACCACGCCGAGAAATGCCGACAACTGGCCCGTTCTTTAACCTCCGACCAACAGTTTCGCCAAAAGCAGCGTCACGACTCCGAGAGGCTTCCTGACCCTTTTACCGTCGACTCCCTCGTGTGGCTTTGGGTGCCGCCAGTTGCTGCTCCCGGCCTTTCGTCCAAGCTCCTTCCGAAGTACCATGGACCCTACAGCGTGGTTGCGCAGACCTCTCCTGTTAATTATGTGGTTGAACCCGTTACGCCATCTTCCGATCTTGTTTGTCGAGGGCGAGAGACAGTCCTATTAACCGTCTCAAGCCATATTATGATCCCCGGACCTCTCTCTAGCTCGCCAGGATGGCTACCTCTCAATACCAAGGGTGATTGTGAGGAGCAGATCGGCTCAAACAGAAGCGCATCGCCATCGGCTGGCTCGCGCGGACAGTTCGCTCTCTGGCTACGCCCTGCCTGCTGTTGCTACAGTCGTCGCGGTCACTGCATACCTTAATAAACCCCCGTAACAATACAAATAAAAAAAAAATTGGGGGACCCTTAAGCTTCGCCTTTAAAAGCTCGACGCGATAGCGATATCCTTTCCCTATAGCGCGTACTTCAACCTCTTAGTGCATACTATGTAATGGGTACCATGCTTTGAACCACGAGCAATTATGCGGGGCAAATGTTTTCGAACTTGCTAAGCACCCACTAGGTCAGGGGTCTCAAACACGCGGGCCGCATGCGGCCCGCCGGGCTCTCAGTTGTGGCCCGTGGTCCTCATATGACTGTCTTTGCCCCTCGTATTTTATTTTATTAACGCGATAGCGTTAAAGAGCTCGTTTCGCAGAAATTCCGGCGTCGGCGTCGTTGGTTGTGAGCGAAAAATCATCGTCTTGTCCGTGACCGAAAAATCGAGAAAGATGCAAATAAAATAAATAATAAAAAAAATTTTTCGGTTCCGAGTGAGGTTCGAACCCGGGTCGTCTGCGTGGCAAGCAGGTGTTCTTCCACACAGCCATACCTCTGCTTGGATATACTGTGAAAATAACTTCCTCTGCTTGGAAATGCAGTGAAAATAACTTCCATGCTTCGCAAACGCAAGCGTCCTTTATATAGGCGTCGCAATATAACATGTAATATCCCAGGAATATTGCGTGGTACAAGCGTAAATTGCCATCGGGCGTCAGAATATGTGGCTATCATAACGATTCCATAGTTTAAAGCCAGCCACCCATTACAAACGGCACACACCTTACTGCGCGTATTCCCTTAACACCACGTAGTGGGAATGCATAGCAAGTTCGAAAACATTTCCCACATTTGCCGCGCATAATTTCTCCTGGTTTAAACCATACTACCCATTACATAGTATGCACTAAGTGATTGAAGTACGCAGTAGGGACAGGATATCGCTATCGCGTTCAACTCTTAAAGGCGAAGCTTAAGGGTCCCCCCAATTTTTGTTCTTATTAAGTATGTTCCTGAGGTACACAGACCTGACTGGTTTAACGCATTGTTGCGTGAGGCATCCCCATGCGTTCATTTTTTTTTTTTCGAGACATAGCCGTGAAACAAAAATTATATTTCACAATCGGCGTTCAGATATGAGTCAGTTTCGAGATCGGTGTCGACGTGGTTCTGGAATCCTGGCACCGAACCTCCTTCAGAAATTACCTGTGTATTAAATATGGGAAAATTTTCTTTCAGATGACAGCGTTTTCAAGCAAATTGTACAAACTGTCCCCCCCCCCCTCCCCCCCGCTTCTACCTTCTGCACTGCTCCGGCCCATACGGGACTAAATTGCGTGACTGCGGCCCGCAGGCTGAGTTGAGTTCGAGACCCCCTGCACTACGTGGTCTTAAGGGAATACGCGCAGTAACGTGTGTGCCTTTTGTAATGGGTGGCCGGCTTTGAACCACGATGTCGTTATGCTATTCACATGTTCTGACGCCCGATTCCGATGTACACCTGTACCACGGAATATTACTGCGGTATTACATGTTGTAGTGTGATGCCTGTATACAGGACGCGTGTGTTTGTAAAGCATCAAAGTTGTTTTCACTGCATTTCCAAGCAGAGGAAGTTCTTTTTCAAAGTAATTCCAAGCAGAAGCGTGGCTGTGTGGTAGAACACTTGAAGAGTTTTTTTTCGAAATGAGTCAAATCCACCTAAACAGAATTTGTGAAAACAGGGAAAATTTGTTACGCAATGTAAATACAACGCTTTCAAACCTATTACGCGATATATTTTACATGTCAGGTAGTAGAAGTTTACGGCCACAAGTAATTAAAAAATATACAGCGGACTTGACCAATATTAGCATGATAACTTTGGATTTGGCTCATATTGAAACGACACATTGAATTCGAGGCGGTATTCTTGCGAAAACTTTATTGAAATCGACTTTCAAGAGCGGTATGATAGAATTTTGGGCGAAAAGCCATCAAACATAGGCAACAGTGCTTCAATTAAGGGCCTTTAACTATACACGAAGAGCCGGTGCGTCTTCTTCGCAGCACAAGCAGCTCTATTCGAAATCTTTTGTATGATCATTTTATTTGGCACGCCTGAGGACACTGACAAAATAAGCGAGCTCTTGATTCTCTTGCCATGAACTACCGAAATGCTTTATGAGAAGGCTCGTCACATCTATCAGTTTCATTTCGTTGACATGATGAGTGTACAGTGGGCATTGCACGGGTGCTCGTGCAAGGGACTTTCGCCTCTTTAGGACTGGCACGAAATTTGATACGGAAACATTATAGTGGGGTTCTGCTCTAACTTTAGGGCTTCTACCAGCTGCATTTCTTTGAATGTAGAAGACCTTGGTTTCTGTTATCTTAAACGGCAAGCTGGACGTCGATTTCATCTCTGCCGTACAGTAGGCCTTCCAGTCATACACGTCCCAATGTTTTCCGAGCTCCAGCACAGTACCCTGATATGAAAAAATAATTTGGTAGCTTTGGGGATTCAGGATTTCTTCGTGAGGATTTCTTCCTCACGTCCTTTTCAATCCGGCCAAATACCCTGTCTGGAGGTAAAAAGCTCTGCTATTGGCTTACTGGATTTGCCTCATTTCGATCCGTACAGCGCACGGATCTGGCTCAATTTCGTTTTGAAACGAAATCTGTAAGCACACGTAGCTGGTTGCATTGACTCATTTCGTTCCGGTAACTATTTTACAGGAAAGTTGAGAGTATGTACGTGCCAATGGAGCTTTATTTGAGCTAGTTTCGGTTTCTGGATTTAGCTCATTTCGAAAAAAAAAAACTCCTCACTTGCTTGCCATGCAGACGGCCTGGGTTCGATCCTCACTCGAACCCGGGAATTTTATTATTTATTTTATTTGCATCTTTCTCGATTTTTCGGTCATGGACAAGATGATGATTTTTCACTCACAACCAACGACGCCGCGCCGACACCGACGCCGACGCCGACGCCGGAATTTCTGCGAAACGAGCTCTTTAACGCTATCACGTTAAAAAAACCGCCAGGGCTGCGCGGAACGCGCAGCACAGTCACAACGAAAGCTGGAAGGGCGGCCTTTCTAGAGCCTTTTTTAAACACTCTTGGGGCAACTACTACAAGCGCACTTACATGGTACCCACTATGCCATAAATCATCATAATTTGTGTAGTGAGGAAGCGTCTACTACTATACCAATATTCTTCATTCTTCGGAAAAGCGCGGTATACCCGCTACACACTTGTAACGCATTATGAGCACTTTGTTGCTTCTGCGGCTGACGACGATGAAGAATTAAGCCATTTTGTAATGGGTTGGAGCATTGAACGACCCACTCGTTACGCAATTCGTATTGTGTGACGCGTGGTTGTTACTTTACTGTTCTAAAACGCTTTACAACACACGTTAACGCGATTTATTTCTTACCCGACATGAAGCCTGCATAGGATCAGTTTGCACCGCATTTTCAAGCAGTGGCGTGGAAACTGCGGTGCAAACTGATCCTATGCAGGCTTCATGTCGGGTAAGTTTCAAGCAGTGGCGTAGCTGAATGTAAGAAAAAAAAAAAGTGGCGTAGCTCAGTGGTAGAGTGCTGGGCTGCCACGCAGAGGACCCGGGTTCGATTCGCAATCTGTCATAGGTGATTTTTTATTTATTTAGTTTTTTTCTTATTTCGTGTGATATTGGTTACGGACACCGGCGGCGGCGGCGGACAACTACGGCGCAAAAACGACCCTTGTTGCGATCTCGTAACAGCATTCGCTGTAAAAGCGGAGCATTACGGCTACGGTGAATTCCGCTTGAGCACCTTTTGATACATTAGCTGTGTCTGACGCAATAAATTCTATAGAGATTTAGTGTTCGAAACGACCAAATATGTGCTCGAAGCGCGCAGAACATGTTCATTAAATTATTTTACAATGTCGTCAAGACTCATTGCTGAACTTTTGCAGCCTAAAGCGTTCTTGAATTGTGAGACACCACTCCCTGGCAAGTGGTTCATTGCGGCAGCAGTTTTGGGGACATTTCACGCGCGCTTCCCTCATCACCGTCGGCGTCGCCGTGACATCCCACATAACTTTCAAGCGCGATAAAAGCGTCAAGGATGTTGTATTTTCGATCTGTGAGTGAAAGCATGCGAGGGCAGCTGTCGGTCACGACTCAAGCGGGGCGAAAACACGCAGGCCATCTTAGGTGATGAACGCTTGTGATACAGGTGATGGAGATGTATAACACACGAATCATGAGCCTGAGTGTTTATTTAAAAATAATCGCTTAGTATATCGGGTTTTATGAGCTAGGAGTGAATGATAGGCAACACAGGGGCTTAGGCATCGTCGGAACGCCAGCAGAAGCTATTATTCTATAATTAAAAAAAAGATATTAGTGCGTCTGCGCTCTTCCCACTGAATATGACTCCCGCAACATACTGTGCAACCTAAACTAAATTGCACGAAACCTCATCCCTGTGAAAGGAAAATTAGACTGTGCATAAAAGCACATGTAGCATCCTAATGTGGTTCGCCGCAACAGAGTGGAAGCGTCGCCGTCCACCTCAACGGTTTTGAAGAATTCTGTTTAATATCAAGTGTTTTGAAGAATTCTGTTTAATAGCATAAAGGTAAACACAAAATATTGATATGCTTAGAATGGATTCACTGCTGAACATGGCATACTTAGGAAATGTGCTATAAAAACGTTTATATACAAAGAACAAAGCGGAGCATTACTACTACGGTGAATTCCGCTTGAGCACCTTTTGATACATTAGCTGTGTCTGACGCAATAAATTCTATAGAGATTCAGTGTTCGAAACGACTAAATATGTGCTCGATGCGCGAAGAACATGTTCATTAAATTATTTTACAATGCCCTCAAGACTCATTGCTGAACTTTTTGCAGCCTAAAGCGCTCTTGAATTGTGAGGCACCACTCCCTGGCAAGTGGTTTATTGCGGCAGCAGTTTTGGGGACATTTCACGCGCGCTTCCCTCATCACCGTCGGCGTCGCCGTGACATCCCACATAACTTTCAAGCGCGATAAAAGCGTCAAGGATGTTGTATTTTCGATCTGTGAGTGAAAGCATGCGAGGGCAGCTGTCGGTCACGACTCAAGCGGGGCGAAAACACGCAGGCCATCTTAGGTGATGAACGCTTGTGATACAGGTGATGGAGATGTATAACACACGAATCATGAGCCTGAGTGTTTATTTAAAAATAATCGCTTAGTATATCGGGTTTTATGAGCTAGGAGTGAATGATAGGCAACACAGGGGCTTAGGCATCGTCGGAACGCCAGCAGAAGCTATTATTCTATAATTAAAAAAAAGATATTAGTGCGTCTGCGCTCTTCCCACTGAATATGACTCCCGCAACATACTGTGCAACCTAAACTAAATTGCACGAAACCTCATCCCTGTGAAAGGAAAATTAGACTGTGCATAAAAGCACATGTAGCATCCTAATGTGGTTCGCCGCAACAGAGTGGAAGCGTCGCCGTCCACCTCAACGGTTTTGAAGAATTCTGTTTAATATCAAGTGTTTTGAAGAATTCTGTTTAATAGCATAAAGGTAAACACAAAATATTGATATGCTTAGAATGGATTCACTGCTGAACATGGCATACTTAGGAAATGTGCTATAAAAACGTTTATATACAAAGAACAAAGCGGAGCATTACTACTACGGTGAATTCCGCTTGAGCACCTTTTGATACATTAGCTGTGTCTGACGCAATAAATTCTATAGAGATTCAGTGTTCGAAACGACTAAATATGTGCTCGATGCGCGAAGAACATGTTCATTAAATTATTTTACAATGCCCTCAAGACTCATTGCTGAACTTTTGCAGCCTAAAGCGCTCTTGAATTGTGAGGCACCACTCCCTGGCAAGTGGTTTATTGCGGCAGCAGTTTTGGGGACATTTCACACGCGCTTTTCTCATCACCGTCGGCGTCGCCTAGACATCCCACATAACTTTCAAGCGTGATAAAAGCGCCAAGTTTTCGGGGAAAAGTCTCTACCTAGGCTTTCTTTTTCTCTGTGTGTGCGCACTTTATGTATGTAGCATGTAAAATATCAAGTATATTATTTGCAGCCTTTTGTACCGAAAATAGCGCTCCTGAAATGCATATATTACAGGGGGAAAACGAGGCCCAAGGAGATGCCGTTTGTCTCCAACAAACTCTAATTGCATTGCCAAAGGTAACTTAAAACGGTGGTATTACAACCCATCATCACAGCTTTGTGAGCGTCACCGAGTGGGAGGATGTCCGAAACTGATTGGAGGATTCCTGCTTTGCACCCAATGTATGACTTGGTGCAACAGTAAGTAAATTTTTTAATAATTAATACAGTTTCCGTGAAACACACAGTTTATTAACCTATTGAATATCAGAGGTCTGGCGAGGCCTATTGAAGTAATATTTAGAAAAAAACTTCAAATATAGAAAAACAAAAACAAAAGAAAGGCTGAAGTAAACAGCAGCCACAGCAGCGGCACAAAAAAGGGGGATTAATGAACTATCCAATTGGATAGTTCAAAGGGCATATAATAGAACTAGCGTAAATGTGGAAGACCAATGATAATGTGGCAATAAAACATTTGTTAGATCCCACGTACCGTGGGAATCCATTTTATGCGATGCATGCTGCGGGGAGCGCGTGAGGTTATTGTTGTTTGGCACCGAATGAAGGCGGTCACGGCCTGGAAAACTGTCTATAGTCATTGTTGCTAGCCGGGTTATTCCATAGACTAATTATCTGTAGATAGAGCTGGCGGCATCTCGGAACATTATTTCGCCATTTGCGTAGGTGACGTATAGGGCGTCGAAGCTGGTAGCCCTGTAATTTCAGTATGTACACCAACTTCACTGGATAGCGCTTACCGTATTCCTAGACTACATGCGCGTATGTGGCCCAGGTAATCTACGTCTACAAAGCGGCTCTCAGTCAATATGATGTCATCCTCTGTCATCATGAAGCCATCGCCCAGTCTCGTAAGAAATGAAGGGAACACTGCCTCGTTCGGGCGGACTCTGTGCTTTGCATGAATAAGTTGGAATGTGGAGAGACGATGGGCCAAGTGTTCGTGTGCACCAACACCGACCGACTGGCCATTCCACGTTAGTAAAGTATTCATTTTTTTAAAAATGTATGTATTTTGGCGTTAATTATTTATCAAGATAGGTAATTACGAATTGTTGTAACAGCAGATTGCTAATGCCACAAGTAGAAATTACGTTACACCACAGCTGTTATAAGCCGTGGAGTGATCATGACATCGATTGTCACGATGTGTGGGATCTTCCGGAATGTTCAATGTGTATGCTCGCTGTCACTGTCTTGATTCAAGCAACCAAGGCATTGATAAAATTTCCTAAGGAAAACAGACTTCCACGAGCGTCTGTAGATTCGTAATTATGCCGTATACCGCACAAGACTGCCCCTCTGTTCTGTGAAATGTGTGTGCGTGTGTGCTGCCGCTCTCTTTCTCTCTCTCTCTTTACTTTTTCTTTTTACCTCCCTATTCCTTCTCCCTATGAAGGGT
>JALIZH010027705.1:0-14784 GCA_030522465.1 Rhipicephalus appendiculatus
TGGTTCGAAGAAGGAAAAAGCGCCAAATTTCTGCAGCCTGGTCGGGAGCACGGTGCAGCGCCTGTTTTTTTAGATGTGAAGCATCTTATGGCGAAGCTTAATCCGGTGGTGGTGGTGGTTAAACAAAAAATAAAAATAAAAAACCTCCTTTCCCCCTCTCTCTCCTCTAGGCATCCCTCCCCACGGCAACCACACCCTCACTGCGCATGCGCCTCCCTTCCTCTCTCCCCTCTTACACTCCCCCTCTCTCCGTCCCTGCCCGCGGCGTCTTACTCCCCTGCGCATGCGCGTCCCCCCTCTCTCTCCTCTCCTACGCTCCCCCCCTCTCTCCTCTACGCATCCCTGCCCACGGCGTTCACACTCCCCACTGCGCATGCGTGTCACCCCCTCTCTCTCCTCCGCTTCCCCCTCTCGCCTCGCGACGCCGACGCAGGCAGCGTCTGCTAGCGAGTTTCTTGGTTGAAAAAACCGACTGCTCGCGCTGCACAACCGTTCACTGGCTATCCCGTATATATGGCAATGGATCTTGACCTCCAAGGTGGTCCCGGTGGAAGATTTCTCCTGTGCGTTGTTGAACAATAAAAATTCGCAGCGTGCGCGTTAACTAAAAGCGGAGTGCGGGTCTCTGTGTCTAGTCGGAGTCTTCTGTCTCTCATTGCCCATTAGCAGCGATTGGCATGTTCCAGTAGGAAACACTGCTCCATCACTGCCTGCTTTGCGCCTCCCCAGTTTTTCTCCTGCGCAACGCTGCGATGAGCGCCAGCGTCAACGCCGCCGCCAGTGTAAGCGTTAGCGCCCGCTGCTTCACATCTACACATGGTTCCCTTTAGCGGGAGATGGTGTAATTTTTTTTGTTTTTTTTGCTTTTTTGTGTTTTTTTTCCTTCTTTTTTTATTTTTTTTAAAATTTTTTCTTAATTTTCTTTTGTTGTTTTTCTTCTTTTTTTTATTTTTTTTATTCAAAAAAAAATTTTTTTCATATATAGCTCCGCCGAGCTCCCGCGATGCGAGCGCCCTCACGCACCAGAGCGCGCTCCTCCTCTCCACTTACTATAACACCTGCCGAGGCCACTGCGGACAACGCCAACGCCGGATTCCTGACATAGCCCGACTAAGAAATGCATTCGCATTTAAAACTGGGGATGCGTAAAGCAAGCAGCGATGGAGCGGTGTTTCCTACTGGAACATACCAATCGCTGCTAATGTGCAATGAGAGACAGAAGACTCCGACTGGACACAGAGACTCGCAGTCCGCTTTTAGTTAAGGCGCACGCTGCGAATTTTTATTGTTCAACAACGCACAGGAGAAATCTCCCACCGGAACCACCTTGGAGGTCAAGATCCATTGCCATATATACGGGGTGGCCAGTGAACGGTTGTGCAGCGCGAGCAGTCGGTTAGCAGACGTTGCTCGCTAGCAGACGCCTAGTCTGCTAGCGAGCAGCAGACGCTAGCAGTCACAGGCAGCGTCTCCTAGCAAACTCGCTAGCAGACGCTGCCTGTGTCGGCGTCGCGAGTCGAGAGAGGGAGAGGGGGGGGAGCGTAGGAGAGGAGAGAGAGAGGGGGGCGCGCATGCGCAGTGGGAGTGTGGACGCTGCGGGCAGAGATGCCTAGAGAAGAGAGGGGGGAGCGTAGGAGAGGAGAGAGAGGTGGGACGCGCATGCGCAGTGGGGAGTGTGGACGGCGCGGGCAGGGATGCCTAGAGGAGAGAGGGGGGGAGCGTAGCAGGGGAGAGAGGAGGGGAGGCGCATGCGCAGTGAGGGTGTGGTTGCCGCGGGGAGGGATGCCTAGAGGAGAGAGAGGGAGAGAGGAGGTTTTTATTTTTTTGAAAGGGTTTGCGCATGCGCAGTAAGGGTGGTCACGCCGCACACCACCACCACCGGATTAAGCTTCGCCATAAGATGCTTCACATCTAACACCTGCCGGCGCGCACACCTCCTCAACCTATCCTCCTCCTCCGCGGACAACGCCGCACAACGCCAACGCCGCACAACGCGAACGCCGGATGCCTGACATAGCCCGACTATGAAACGCATTCGCATTTAAAATTCTTGCAGAACAACCCAAACAGCTAAAATTCCGCAGATCCGACATACCTTATGAATCGATGTTATGCGAAGCATGCCGAGGGAAGGTGACTGTGTTGTGATTTTCTTTGTGAGGGAAACGTTACGAAATGATGCTAAAGCTATGTACAAATGTTGTACGCACTTAATATGTTGAACAGTCGCATAGTTTTTATAAAACCAGTCGTGTACAGTTGCGTAACTATGCCAACAGCAACATTGGTATTTGCAACACCCATGTTGCTGGCGAGGATGGTAGCCCTGGACACTGCTACATAAATCAACTTCAGTGGATGGCGCTTAACTACAATGAACGTTAAATCGACGTGACGGCTGTACCGTAAGAGTAGATATGTAATGTTTAGAAAATTGGATAGCCTGCACTACATCCACAATTCGCGTTTCAAGAACATTAGCGCCCATTTGAAAAGCAGTTCCGAGATCTGGCATGGCTCTGTGCTAGAATACTTGATTGCCGTGCAGAATTCTAGTGTTCGATTCCTGCTGGGAGCCTGACATTAATTCTTTGCATTTATCACTTTAACGCTGTCGAAGTCAGCTTTCTTTAACGCTTTCGCGTTAAAATTACCAATGGGTGTTCTCGCCGTTCTTGGGTAGTTGTAAACTGTCAATCACCTGTGGCACATACAAGCATACCTGTGGCACACACCTGCCTGTAGTAAACGCAATGTGCCACACGTGTCTGGCGGAAATGGTTTGATGACGTACGCGACGGGTTTGTCACATTATTCATGTCATGACCACCGAGTCATATTCGTCAAACCATCTTACCCTCCCATACTAATTTTGGTTTACCCCAAGTTAAGAGGGGGATCACGAGAGCACCAGATAGATAGATAGATAGATAGATAGATAGATAGATAGATAGATAGATAGATAGATAGATAGATAGATAGATAGATAGATAGATAGATAGATAGACACGCTAAAAGTGCCTGCAGTACGCAAAGAAATGCTTGGCGTAGAAAAATTTCCAGGCGGCAACCTTCAATGCAACGCGACTAAAGAAACTGGTGCAGCGGTTCGAAAAGTGCTTAGAAGTTCACGGTGATTATGTAGAAAATCGAACTAGGGTTCCACCAAACTAAATCTCCGAATGCAAACCTTTACTAACGTTTATTTTTTGCGGACCAAATGGCCCTTAATATTTAATCGACCTTCGTGTATATATATATATATATATATATATATATATATATATATATATATATATATATATATATATATATATATATATATATATATATATATATATATATATATATATATATTATGAGGTCTTGGTTGTGACGCCCTTTATTAGGCCCGAGAACCCGGCAGCCAGGAGCTACGGTGAATCCACAATGATGATGCTCATACACGACAAGGATGAGGATGCATAACCATCACATTATGATGATGATAATGTACAGATGAAGAGGATGGGTATGAGAAATGCCCACACTTATTTCCCCCACGTGAAAGCGGCCAGCCTGGCCGCTGCAGGTCAAGGTGACGAGGAACGTCGCATAAAGGGCTTCATGCGGGAGACGTGGACGATCTCAGTTGTTCGATAACGGCGGTCTGCTGGGGCTGCAAGTGCCGTCACGTGATAATTCACTGGCGAAGTCTCCTCCAGAACTGTGTATGGCCCGATAAACCGTGGCTGAAATTTGTCGCACAAACCGGGTGTGCGTAGAGGCGTTAAGAGCAGCACCTCGTCACCAGGTCGGAAGGATACAACCCGATGCGACTTGTCATAAACAATCTTCCTCTCTTGCTGCCTGGCTTCTGTATTTGTACGAGCACGTTGGCGACACTGGGCGAGTCGTGAAACGTATTCCTCGGGAGCGGATGGAGATGGATTTACGTTGGAGGCAAAGAAAGAAACGTCCAGAAAGGAAGTAGGGGAGCGTCCGTAAACTAGGTAAAACGGTGAGTAGCCGGTTGTCCGCTGGATGGCGGTATTATATACAAAGGTTACGAAAGGTAGAATCGCGTCCCAGTTCTTGTGGTCTGGTTGAATATAGGCGGCGATCATGTCGGCAAGAGTCGGATGGAATCGCTCGGTCAAGCCGTTAGTCTGGGGGGTGATAACTGGAGGTGGTCTTGTGAGTTGTGCCGGAGGCGCGGAGAAGTTCGTTCACTAGTTGAGATAGGAAGGCTTTTCCACGGTCACTGATGAGAACACGTGGAGCACCATGGCGCAGTATAATGGCTTGGAGAACAAAGTCGGCAATTTCAGTGGATGAAGCAGTAGTCACAGATGCTGTTTCGGCGTAGCGCGTCAAATGATCAACGGCTGTCACTATCCACCGGTTACCAGCGGCACTGACTGGAAGGGGCCCATAAAGATCGACGCCTATAACTTCAAATGGTGTTCCTGGGCACAGAAGAGGCTGTAGGGCACCTGCGGGAGCCGATGTTGGAAGTTTTCGACATTGGCAGATAGGGCAGGAGCCGACGTATCTGGCTACGCTAATGGTAATGCCAGGCCAATAAAAAACGACTTCGAAGGTGGTCGTAGGTTTTATGATAGCCAAGGTGGCCAGCTGTCGGATCGTCGTGAAATGCTCTGAGGACGTGGGAGCGAAGATAGCGAGGTAGAACCGGAACCCAGCGCTGACCGTCAGGATGGTAAATTCGGCGGTACAGCACCGAGTTGTCCAGCTTAAACTGCGAGAGTTGGCGACGGAGCCTCGCGTTAGGTGGACGGGTATTGCCAGCGAGGTAGTCTATGATACACCGACAGTAAGGGTCAGCCAGCTGGCGAGAGGGAAAATCTTGCTCGTCGTCCGAAGGCAGTTGGTCGATAGAGGCCAGAGAGGGAACGGACGTAGAAGTGGACTCCGAGTGTTTGTTATGCAAAGTAGTTGCGGAAACGCCGAGGGGGGCTGCAGGTAGTGGACAGCGAAAAAGAGCGTCCGCGTCTCGATGCTTTTTGCCACACTTGTACACGATATCGAACTCAAACTCTTGAAGGCATAGAATCCAGCGGCCGAGGCGTCCCGACAAGTTCTTGAGTGTCGAAAGCCAGCATAGCGCGTGGTGGTCGGTTACAATGGTAAAGTGGCGGCCGTGCAGATAGGGACGAAACTTCTGCACTGACCAAATCACGGCGAGGCACTCCTGCTCGGTGATCGTGTAGTTTCTCTCGGCTGCGGAGAGTACGCGGCTGGCGTATGCAACGACTCGCTCTCGCGCAGAGCTGTCGCGTTGCAAAAGAACGGCGCCTAAACCACGGCCGCTAGCGTCTGTGTGCAGAAGAGTCGCTGCGTCCTCGTCAAAATGGGAAAGTACTGGGTCTGTCGTGAGCGCACTCTTCAACATGGCAAAAGCCGATTCACATTCCTGAGACCACTCAAACGGCATACCGGAACCAAGTAGCTTGTGGAGTGGTGCCGCTATGGAGGCAAAGTTTCGTATAAATCGCCGAAAGTAAGAGGCGAGACCAAGGAAACTTCGTAGGTCTTTAGGCTTTTCAGGTCGAGGGAAACCAAGCACCGCAGCATTTTTTTCAGGGTCAGGACGAATTCCTTCCTTGCTCACGACATGACCAAGGACTTTAATGGATTTGCTGGCGAAATGGCACTTCTTGGTGTTAATTTGAAGACCAGCGTCCGCAAGACACGCCAGAACTTCGTCCAAGCGTTGCAGGTCTTGGGGAAATGTCGATGAAAAGACAACAATGTCATCTAGGTAACATAGGCAAGTCTTCCATTTCAGGCCACGTAGCACGGTGTCAATCATGCGCTCAAAAGTCGCGGGTGCATTGCATAGGTCGAAAGGCATAACGTTGAATTCGTATAGGCCATCCGGGGTTGCAAAAGCTGTTTTTTCTTTGTCTTCTTCGGGCACGGGGATTTGCCAATAGCCTGAACGCAAGTCGAGGCTCGAAAAGAATTCCGCACCTTGTAAGGAATCGAGGGCGTCGTCAATCCGTGGCATGGGGTATACGTATTTTCTAGTGATCTTATTGAGCGCCCGGTAATCCACGCAAAATCGTCCAGAACCATCTTTTTTCCGCACCAGAACAACGGGAACGACCAAGGACTGGCTGAGGGGGCGAATTATCTCCCGTTTCAGCATGTCGGCTACGTTTTCTTCGATGAGTTTTCTCTCGGCTAGAGACACGCGGTACGGGCGGCGGTGCACAATTGATGTTCCGTCGGTCTGAATACGATGTGCGGCGGCGGTAGTTTGGCCCAAGGTCGACGAGTAGGCATCAAAAGAGTTTGCGTGCTTTTTCAGCAAAGCAAGCAGCTGCTGCTTCTGCGAGCTTGTCAAGTCACTGCGGATGGCTGCTGTAAGGGCGGAGGAAGGAGCACGACCAGCAGAATTGCCCTTAGAGGAGACAGGGGTCAGAGGCACGACGCATACAGGCTCCAGGTCGGCAACGCAGGCCACAGTGGTGCCTCACGGAAGTAAAACTTTATCTGATGTTGTGTTAGAAGCGGCGGCGACAGCTGATCCATTCTGGAAGCGAACCACACCTGATGCTATAGCTATGCCTTTACTAAGGCAACGTGGTGAAGGGGAGACCAATACGTCTCCAGAGTCGACGCTGTCGGACACAACTGTTACTACTCGTTGTTCACGTGGTGGGAGCTCGATGACTGCAGCAGCGATGAGGCGAAGTGGCTTGTAGATTTCGTCGCCGACCAAGTGGTATGTGTCGGTAAGGTGGACGACACGTTCTCCACAACAAATAGCCGCAGAAGCAGAAGAAAGAAAATCCCATCCTAAGAGGAGTTGGTGAGAGCACGGGGATAGCACAGCAAACTCGATGTGGTGAAGAATGTCATTGATTAGTACACGGGCAGTGCAGAGCGCGGAAGGACGAATTGTATTTCCCTGGGCTGTCACCAGCGTAGGTCCATCGTACGGCGTCGTGACTTTTCGGAGACGGGCACACAAATCAGGACGAATAACAGAAAACGTAGCCCCAGTGTCCACCAAAGCATCGATGTGCACTCCTTCAACTGTTACCGAGACCACATTGTAAGGGCGCGCTGGAGGAATTTCAGTCCTGTATTTGAATGCAGTTTTTCCTCCAAAAACTGCATCGCTTAGTTTTCCGGACGATGGTCAGAGGAGAGGGAGGCAGGCTGAAGCGGAGACGAGGAGCGACGGAAGGGCGAAAGTGAACGGCGTCTGTTTGATCGATGACCACTGCGCAGTCACGCGATGCGGGCGGAGATGGAGACCGACGTGGAGGTGACGAAGAACGGCGGCCTTGGTAAAAGGTTCCTCCGGTAAACTCCCGTTCACTCATGTCGTATCCTCGACGCTCGTCTTGCTGGCGCTTGCGGCAAAAGCGTGCAATGTGCATGCGATAGCCGCAATAATAGCACGTAGGGCGAGTCGATCGCCAAGGAGGGTAGTAGCTGGGGTTAGGTGCACCGGGAGAGAGCGCAGTCAGATGGACAGACGAGTGCTCAGGCGGCGGCGATGGAAAGCTCGCAGGGGGTGCGGCAGCAACCGACGCGTATGTTGGCGGTCGCAACGTCGAGTTGACGGTGGCTGAAGGCGCGGCGGCAACTTGCGCGTATGTTGGTAGGACGCGAGAGGCAGCGGGCTGCAGGTGCGCCGTGTGGGTCAAGGCCGTGAGCTCCTCTCTGATGACATCGCGCAAGCCCGTTGAAGAAGGCTGATTGGCACACACTGAAGGTAGCGAGAATCCCATTGATTGTAACTCTTCGCGTATTATTGCCCTGATCATGCCTCGTAGGTCGGGGTCCGCCGTAAGACGTGCTGCGTCGGTGTCCGGTTGTAGGCGAACAGACTCGAGTTCCTCGAGGCTCTGACACGTTGTGACCACGTCAGCAACTGTAGCCGGATTCCGGACGGCAAGAGCATTGAATGCGACAGTCGCAATTCGCTTGAGGATGTGGCGTACCTTGTCCGACTCGGGCATCGATACATCGACACGGCGGCAGAGGGCAAGAACATCCTCGATGTAGGACGTGTACGACTCGCGGAGATGTTGCTTCCGAGCCTCTAGAGCTTTCTTGGCAAGAGCCGAACGAACGGCCGGTGTGCCAAACACTTGGCGAAGCTGCTGTTTGAAGGTAGCCCAGTCGGGGATGTCGATCAAGTGGTTGAAGAACCACGTCTTGGCCACACCCGTGAGGTAGAACGAGACGTGAGTCAGCTTGTAGGTGTCATCCCACCGATTAGCAGAACCGACCCGTTCGAAATCGTCCAGCCAGTCCTCCACATCTTCTCCGCGAATACCAGCGAAGGGATGGGGCTCACGCTGGTGGCTGTTTACGACGTGAGAAGGCGTGGCTGGCGGCGCCAGAGTGGGGACGGCTGCAGCGCCGACCTGTTCGTGCTGTGACATACTGCCGGACAGCTGGCCCAAGCGGTGACCTGAGCGAAGCTCCAGGGGGTAGAGTGGGCACGTAGAGGACGGGGGGATCGAAGAGCAACCTCCACCACGTATGAGGTCTTGGTTGTGACGACCTTTATTAGGCCCGAGAACCCGGCAGCCAAGAGCTACGATGAATCCACAGTGATGATGCTCATACACGACAAGGATGAGGATGCATAACCAACACATTATGATGATGATAATGTACAGATGAAGAGGATGGGTATGAGAAATGCCCACAATATAAATATATATATATATATATATATATATATATATATATATATATATATATATATATATATAGGAAAGAAGTGTAAACTTAAGGGCTCGTTTGCTTTGTTAAATACAGTAATAATGAGAACTAACAGACAAAGATGCCAAGGAAAGTATAGGGGAAGCAATTGAAGTAATTGTAATGTGAATGTGAAGAAAAGTGGACGAAAAGATAACTTGCCACCGGCAGGGACCGAACCTGCGACCTACGAATAACGCGTCCGATGCTCTACCACTAAGCTACGGTGGCGGTCATCCCTCCGTCCACTTTATAGGGTATATATGTGTATTTAAAAGTGACAGCGTCAGTCAGCGCCGCCTGTTGACATTACGGCGAGTGTGGAAGAGTTTTTTTGCCTGTTGGCGTCACGTAGTACGTGATCTTATTACGAGCGGGCAGATGACCAATGATCCCTCGCATACTACCTGAAGGCATCAAGTCTGCCAGAAGGAGACCCTCGCTATGAATGAAGGAAAGAAGTGTAAACTTAAGGGCTCGTTTGCTTTGTTAAACACAGTATTAATGAGAACTAACCGACAAAGATGCCAAGGAAAGTATAGAGTAAGCTATTAGAAGTAATTGTAATGTAAATGTGAAGAAAGAAAAAGTGGACGAAAAGGTAAGTTGCCACCGGCAGGGACCGAACCTACGACCTTCGAATAACGCGTCCGATGCTATACCATTCAGATACGGTGGCGGGCATCCCTCCGTCCACTTTATAGGGCATATATGTGTATTTAAACGTGGTAGCGTCAGACAGCGCCGCCTGTTGCGATTACGGCGAGTGGGGAACACTCTTTTTTTGCCTGTAGGCGCATACTACCTGAAGGCATGAAGTCTGCCAGAACGAGACCCTCGCTATGAATGAAGGAAATAAGTGTAAACTTAAGGGCTCGCTTGCTTTCTTAAAGACAGTATTAATGAGAACTAACAGACAAGTATGCCAAGGAAAGTATAGGGGAAGCTATGAGAAGGGTGTCATGCACGTTTTGCTGCTAGAATGTGAGTATATATATATATATATATATATATATATATATATATATATATATATATATATATATATATATATATATATATATATATATATATTGTAAGGAACAGGGACAGACACAGCACCCGTTCCTGGGCCAGCTGTTCTAATATGGTCCTCGTCTTCCTCACCTTCGCCTGAGATCTCCACGCACCCAACCCCAGTGTCGGTCTTTGTCTTCACTATATATATATATATATATATATATATATATATATGACGTGCTCTCATTTTAACCAATATAGATTTTTTATGAAAATCCTATTCAGAAAGGCTCATGGCGTTTTCGCACACGAGCTCCACGTCGTGTGCGAAATAACTTTTAAGTTATTGACTTGAGGGCAAGCGTTTATATTACAAAGACGTAGTGCCTGCCAACATACCTATTTTTTAGACATCGCAAAAGTTGCACGTAGTTCGTGATATTCACCATCGAACTTGAGGGGCGTAACTGAAACTGATCGCGCCCGGCGCGCGCACCGAACGGCGGAACACAGGCATGACACATGACAGGGAAGTGATGAAATTTGAATGAAGGCGCGCCAAAGCGGAATATGATTAGAAAAATTGGCAAGCATTCTCAAATACGCCAGCAGGCAGCTTAATGTTTGCGGGTGATGGGTGCTGCATATCCACTTCTTTCTTCAACTATAAAGAGGCGTGAAGAAGTGTTTCGGCTATCTTCAAGAAGAAGCGCCGCAGTGGCCGCGCCAGTCTTTTATGCTTCGCAGACAAAAATTCAGAAAAATTGGCAAGCATTCTGAAATACGCTAGCAGGCAGCTTAATGTTTGCGGGTGGTGGGTGGTCACGTAACGTGACGATGCTTTCTTCCCTCTTCTTTCTTTTAATCCCTTCGTCTCTTGCCCCCAGTGCAGGGTAGCAAACCGGACGCGCGCCTGGTTGCCCTCCTGTCTTTCATTCCTTCCCTCCTCCTCCCAGACAAAATAAAAGTTGCTATTCCAGTTTTTCTGCGCACAGTTTGACAGAAAGAGATAAGCGCGGAACACCATGCGCAAATGTAAGGCGATTCGCCGGCACAAGTGAGACGACTTGCAGCTTTTCACGAAAGCATACGGTCGCGGCGTGCCGTCATTGAAATTTGTCACTCCCATGCGACGGGTAGTTCCGGTCTGACGTAGTAGAATGGCTGCGCTTCATGCGCGCCTGCGCGATTAGTTTCCAACTACGCGCTACTTTTGCTATTTATAAAAAAATAGTTTTGCCATAAATTGGCATGCACTACAACTTTGTAATATAAACACTCGCCCTCCAATGAATAATTAAAAAGTTAAATAACGAACTTTTGTTAATTATTCGCAACAGTGTCATGGTAACTGCGGCAAAGTATTTCCGCCTCGACGGGGAGTTCGTGTGCAAAAACGACGATAGAATTACTGTCATAGGATTTTTATAAAAACATCTGTATTGGTTATAAAAAAAGCACCTTGTATATATTATATGGTTGGCATGCATACAGTGTGTCATGCACGTTTTGCTGCTAGAATGTGAAATTGGATAGTGTGTTTGCCTCACAACAGAACAAATCCAGATGGTCTTTTTTCTAGGGTGTTGGCTTTGAAACAATTATCTAGCTTCAAAAACCAGTTTCACCGAATGATTACTGTATACAGCTAAATTGAAGTCGATAGTTCCCGGAATTCTAGTCGCCGGTAGTTCTAAATTGGTCCTTTGTAACTCTGAGCGTTGGCGCCTTTTTTTCCCACATGGTCACTAGACAGCCTGTACTAATTTAATGAGGAATCCTGCCTTTATAACCAACCCACAATCATTGAAACTAATGACCAAGATTGAGCAATTATATGACACTTACTTAGAGAAACCGATTTCTGACGTTATGTATTTGTCTCAATATGAGTAGCATGAAGAAAACTACATTTTTGTAGCCACGAGTAATTGCGTTTGCGATAGATGCGTGATGAATAGGTGTATTTTCCTCTTTGTACACCGGTATGGGGCTTTTATGCGATGAATACAATATTGAGAGATTTGAGATTTGGTTTATTTTCTGCACATGTCACAGAAAAAGCGAAGCAAAAGCAAAAGGCTACAGAGCCTGACGGAGGCTTTGCTCCGAGATACAGTCTGACACAGACATTCATATGGTGCACCTAGCATTGCATTCCCTTTAACAAACACATTACATTAGTACCATTGCATATCAACAGAAATATACATATGTCAGTGTGGACACATAATCACGCATAGTTTGCCCAGCAGTAAGAACAGACTTTACCGATAGCCAACGACATCACTCACGCACACAACTTAACTTTCAGTTAGACGGGGTCGACGCGGTCAAAAGGCGTCTTCGCCACACAGCTGTCCCTTTCGATTTGTGTGCGAGCAATATAAAAGCGTCATGTAAGGTTCAGATCATTGACATCAAAGGTATAAATAGTTTTGCCCCAGCATTTTTTTTTATCGCACTTATTCTCCACCATGCCTTTTTTGCATTCTCATAATGCAGCGCCCGGCGCCACTGGATATGCAGGCTGTGCACTCAATTTTTACCCACACAGAACCAAGAGTAAATCCATCAGGACACGAGGACACTGTATGTTGCGTTCTTTGTTGTGAAACTTTCGGCTGTTACTTATTTGGACTTTATTTTAGGTTTCCGGGTACGAATGTACAGCGCAGAAAGAACACTCTGTCCCCACCTCTCTCACAGTAGCCGAGGTTGCCTGAGCAGCTGAAGATAAATGGTGCAACCAGTAGTTAAGAGCAGTGGCGTAGCCAGAGGGTGGCACACCGGGCACGTGCCCCCCCCCCCCCCCCCCCCACCCCCATGAATATTTTTTTCGCCGCGGCATATAGAGCGAAAAATGACCATTTCAATGAGGTGCAACCCCCGAAATCAAGGAGGTGCTCCCCCCCGAAAAAAGTTTCTGGCTACGCCCTGGTGAACAGCGCAAGCGGGCCTGTCATCTGGTATTTTTTTCGCATTACGCGGGCATGTGTAGTAAGCGGAAAACCCTAATATTCAATACATAGAAAGTTTGAAACTTCCTAACCGGACGTTTTGCTGACATTACATGTGTACTCCAATGATGCAGGCGTGATGTCGGGTTAATGTCGAATGTGGATCTAGTTCATCTGAAAACAGCAGCGCTAATTCCAACACGCACTAAGAAACATCACACGAGGGCGGGCGCTGACTGCCAACACAGCTTTTATTGTGCGTGCACAAATATATAGCTTATGAAAAGGAGGGGGAGGGGTTAGAAAGGAAGATAGTGCCGTAGCACGTGGTTCTGATAAGAGCAGAAGCGTGCGTCGTTACGATTGCTGTAGGAAGCTATATTCTTTGTCTGAAAGGGTGAGTGATGGGGCACTGACACACACCGAGCCTCTGCGCATCATTGTGAAAGTGTCGAAATCGTGTTTGCGGCTCCACGAAAACTAGGTTATTTGTGCAAACGTGTGAACGGGAACCACGTTGACCACAACCCCTGCAGGACGAAACCCATTTCGCCCCAGGTGGAATGCAAGGCCGGAGTAGTGCACGAGATTCCCACCACTTGCGGCAGGACGTACGTAGGCCAAACTGCACGCTGCCCTCGACGACCGCCTGCGCGACAATGCAAACAACGTGAGGAAATATCACGACAGTAACCTGGCGATCAACTGTGCCAAATGCGGGTGCGCACCTCAGCTTCAAGACACCAAGATTGTGCGCAAGTACAAGGATAATTGCGCTCGTGAAATTTTCGAGACTTTGATGATTTTCGAGACAATGATGCGCAGAGACCCGATGTGTGTCAGCGCGCCATCACTCACCTTTTCAGACAAGGAATATTGCTTCCTACAGCAATCGCAATGGTCCACCCTTCTGCTGTTATCTGTGCCACGTGCTACTGCACTATATTCCTTTCGACCCCCCCCCCCCTCTCCTTTTCATAACCTATATATTTGGGCACGCAAAATAAAAGCTTCGTTGGCAGTCAGCGCCCGTCCTCGCCTGATGTTTCTTGGTCCGTGTTTGCATTAGCACTGCTTTTTTCGGATGGATTCGTACCAATGAGCTCGCATCCATTGACTAGTGTTGGCTTCACTTTTATAGAAGTCTAATAAACATTACATGTCTCTTGTTATGGTCCTGCAAGCTATATCCAAGCGTTGCTCGACCACGGATGAATGCGCTCGCGAAAGTTACATATGATACTCACATCATCGGCCCGTAGAGTGCGCTTTGTTTCGATAATACAGACGGCTGTGATAAAACGTGACTGCTGACGTTTCCTCAGTCCATAAGTTACCCTCGATACGCTAGTGTAGCTGGCGTTCCTTGTAAATCCACGATGTGCACACAACTAGTGCACTTACGAAAACTCGTCGGTTCACCTCGTAGCGCTTGACTCGAAGCAAAAAAATGCAGCGCAGACATTTACTCGCCCACTGCTTCGCACGAAAATGATCCCCAGAAGGCATGGAATTTGCCGAATTTTTTTTTTGTATCAGGTTATATCGAATTCTGCAGCAAACTTGCCAAGCTCGATTTCTAAGAGTTACAAATGTCGCATAAATAACACATTTTACAGTCGCTGGTAGTCTCTTACATGGCATTTGGTATTTTCCGGGAAATATGTGTTATCCCAATTGCTTCCATTCCTACAATAGTAATTGCAGTTGTCAACGGTTTGCTCCTGAAAAAGAAAACGATATTTCAGAGTCTTTTTGATATGGAGGTACAGACATTTTTTGTGTTAACTCGTGTTTATTTTCTTTACCTGTACTATCAGCCGCGGTGTCAGGCTGCAATACCAAGCTTGACGCAAACAAAGATAACGAACTTCAATAGTTTATTCAATATGGAGATAAATTTAGCCTCTACCAATAAATATCTCGTAATAACTAGCAGCTTATTTGAGCAGGTATTAGCGGTAGAGAAAGTAATACAAGCTAAAAATTATTCAAAATAATTATTCAAATAACCAATTACTCAAAAGTAAAATTTATAAGTACCGCTGCAAGCACTTCAGAAGCGTGAAAAGCTGGGCCGCTTGGTTCA
>JALIZH010027706.1:0-16094 GCA_030522465.1 Rhipicephalus appendiculatus
CAAAGCGTAACGTCACATGAAAATTATACGACTGCAGTATATTGTACAAATTATGCCATGGATGGCATGTAATTGCACAAAGCACAAGTTATACAGCCAAATTCACTTATAACGATACCAGTTTTACCAATACAGTCGAACCCACTTATAACAATACTCAAGTGCCACGAAAATTTCACTGTTATAACCGAAAATTGCTATAAACGGGTTGCACGAAAAAAAGCAAAATAGGAGACGGCAGGCTTTGCGAGCCCCACAGAGCCCCACACGAGCCCCACAGAGCCAATGTATGACAACGCCTGAAGTTCCAAACGCTGAAACTCTACGAAGTGTCAACTTTTTACTCAAATCACATGTCCGAAAGTGCGTGAACAGAAGCCACCGCCGCTCCCACGCCGTTGGAGATTTCGGAAGTCGGCTTTGTCGCAATACCATCACGCTATGCGGTGAAGCATAATGCAAATTCGAATGCGCGCTGGGGGGACGTTGGGGTTGTGGGCGGGAGTTCACCAGCTAGAATTTCTTGTTTTCTTCTTTCTTTTCGCGGATTGCGCGTTCCATTACCTTCGACGCGAACACCCAACAGCCATAATTTATGAAGAAACTTGTAGCGCACCAAACAAATCGTTTGATCACAGCATGCTACCCGCAGAATGTCATCACTTTAGAGGCTGAAGGTGTTTTAAAAACAGTAAAACGGAATATGCATCAATCTTCAGGTGACAAGAGTGATCACGTAAGCCAGCAAAGCATCTCTGTCATCCCTTACATACACGACATATCGCACCGTCTCAAGAAGGTAGCCAGCAAGGCGAACATAGGGGTGGTTTTTTCGGCACCGAACAAACTTTCGAAGCTTTGCAAAGCTAGCTACAAAGTCGGTAGCTTTTCCTGTGCCGCAAAGCACAGTAAAAGCTACCGACTTTTCCGTTACCCCCCATATTTCTCAGTGAGAAATAAAAGTTGATTGATTGAAAAAAACCCTTTCGTTACGTGCCAAAAAGGTGTGGTGTACTCTTTCCCAATGTCATGCGGTAAACATTACATTGGACAAACCGGTAGGTGCCTTAATCACAGACTTCGCGAGCATCTTAACAGTTCTCGAAATATATCAGCAGGGCATCTCAGTCAGCATTGCCAGACTTGCGGGTGCGCACCTTCACTTAATAACTGCACTATCATAGGCACTAGTAATAACAAGCAACCCGCGAGATCATCGAAGCAATCGAAACCGCGTAAGCGGGAGGTCTTGCATTAGCATAGCTTCTATCGACTTGACGGAAAAAGAGTTTGCATTTCTGAACAAAACACAGTGGTGTGGCTCTGCACATGTCCATGTGTAACACTTCATTCGGCATTACAAAAGTGCTACCGCCCCCTAGTTATCGTTCATTTGATTTGCTTAGTAGGCCCACCCGGGTCTCATGGCGCGTGCGCGCACAAGGAACGTATATGTTTCAGATCCCTTCAATAAACATTCTGTTTGAAGTTCAGCGCATCGCCCCGTCGTCACTTGCTTTGTCCGTGTTTTTTGTGCGCTACAAGTTTCTTCATGTATCACCACCAACAAGCCCACTCTTACATTCTTGTACAATTTATGATGAATTCTAGCTGTTGTTGGGCCCGTTCTGGACGGTAATGGAAAGCAAAATCTTGTAAAGAAAAAAGAAAACAAAAAAATTTAAGGCAGCTTCGCGCTAGTGGCGCCAAGCATGAAGAAAGTGCGGAGCTGGGCAGCCTTGTTTGTTTCTCCTCTGTTTTCTCTGTCTTTCCTCCTCTCTTTCTGTCTTTTTCTCATTTCCAGTTTTTTTTTTGGTCTTTTTTTCTGTCTTCATTTCTGTTTTTTTTTCCTTTTTTGTCTCTTTCTTTCTCTGTATTTCTAGTTTTCGCTTCCTGTTCTTTTCTATATTTACATGAGGTTTTCCCTGCGTTAAAATCATCATCAACGCGCTCAAAGAACAAGAGGAAGAAGACTTCTCTTTGGCGTGAGCGCGTGCTCAATATGCTACAGATGGCTATGCTATACGTGGTTTTGTCTGCGCTTACGTCATCATCAATGCGCTCGAAGAACAAGAGGTAGACAAATGGCTATGCTGCACACGGTTTCACCTGCGTTACGCGAAGCGACGACCGCAGCATATACGACAGCATACGACAGCCCGGCTCCCTAGAGTGCACCGCACTTAAAAGAGAAGGTTTACAGCAAGAACAGCAATACAGAAAAAAAAATAAGATACATGTCCAATGAAAAACAGAAGGATCAAGACATCAAAAAGCAACACAAAATATCTGTAACATCAAAAATATGAAGTAAGCAACATTATACAACAAAACAGGATCAAAATGAAGGTTATCAAAGCTATGATAAAGGAACTATTTGCAAAGGAATAAAAAGTTTTAATTCATGCTTAAATGTGTTTAAAGGAGTTAGCTGTTGCTCGACAGCTGATGAACTATGCGAAGCGATACGCACGTCTGCAGTGCGGGTAGTTTCATCATGGCGTATGTAGCACTTCCTGACAGAGCTACCTCACAGAACTCTAGCACTGGGTTGCATTGCGTCTCCATTCATATTGTGTATATCTGTTAATCTCCTACTTTATAGCTGCTATTGTTCTTACGACATTATTCAAATTATGCTTTGTCTTTAAAATTTTCAATGTCTTCTTTGTTTTCTAAATAAAATGGCATCTAAAAAGTGTCTGCGAATGAGAGTAGCTTTGAGAAGTTTTTCCAGTCTGTGCTGTCAACCGCAGAGCAACGACATCTTGACGACATACTCTTCTTCCTACGCAAACATTTAGTAGATGGATGCTGCTGTTTTGTTTTGCTTTTCTGAGGGTGGAAAGGTAGAACGCAATGCCAAGTAGGGTTGTACTGTCACCTTCAGCTAAGAAAGTGGCAGTTCCACGAGGGATGGATTCTTAATTCTGGCCGCAAAGATTATTGCCCGTATTCACAAACGCTCCTCGACTCGAAACTCGACCTCAAGGATCCCTTGAGGTCAGTTTCGAGTCAGTAGCATTTGAATACAGGCCCAGATTCGCCGCTGCTATTAAGAGTGACTATATAATAACACCACTAGGCCGAAAACTGGCTTTTAAGCGTGGCAAATTCTGTTGCTTCAAACGCGACATTCTGACTGGTAAATAGCGAGAAGGAAGCATTTTTGACGGTAGTCAATGTGCAACTTGTCATCACTATCAATAAAAACATTTCCAGATTACCTATACATGTGTGATTAACGAAATGAGCGTTACGCGGACTCATTCATAAAGTGGGGTTAGTGTGCCAGAAGCTTTGGGCAAACGCACTCGCTCTGCTTCTCGCTTATCAGGGACAAGAAAGATGAATAAAAGACAACATTTGAAGGAAGCGAAAAGAACTCTGAGCACAGTATTTGGTTGAAGATACCGAAATACAGCGTACTTTCATTAGTATATTTATTTATTTATCAGAGTACCCTCAGCGCCAAAAAGCATTACAGAGGGGGGGGGGGGGGGTTACAGAATACATAATTGATAATAAATACATATTTACAGGTTTTGTTGCATAAGAAAAAAAGCACAACAAAAAAAAGATAACAATGTATCAAGCATTGGATTCCACACTCAAGAATTAATGATGACAACAAAATTAAAGGGCACATAACATCATAACAAGGAGTAGAAGGCAGAGTTAGAGGTGACGATGGCAACATCATTAGTAAGATGATGTTGCCATCGCGTGTACTTCTAGGGTGTGGGAGGAAAACGCTTCAATTTCTTCGCTGAATGCTCTTTTATGCTGCTCCTCCTAAGATGGCGGACACATGGCCGCTCAGGTAACGAATTGAGATAACCCAACTAGTGGAAAGATTGTCTGTTTTATTGTGTAAAACGCTCCCTGTTTTTCTCGCTAAACGCGGATTTATATTTTTATTTCTTCACTTAGAAATACCTTTGGTACCCCTCGCGGCAAAAAAGGGAGGAAGCACTTGTCGTCGAACACGTGACCTTTTACCGGTCTACGCTATAAATTCTCTCTGTATTAGCGTTGCAATGCAACACGCTTTATAAATGCGAGGCATTTCTTAGCGTAACTTCGGCGACCGTATCTATCTATCTATCTATCTATCTATCTATCTATCTATCTATCTATCTATCTATCTATCTATCTATCTATCTATCTATCTATCTATCTATCTATCTATCTATCTATCTAACCTACTACGACGTTATGCTCTCCTGACAGTATCGTCAATGGGATGTATACCAAAATTGGTGTGGCATAACATGACTGTATGGCGAACATAAATGGACAGGTCACGTCATGAAAACCATGACTTCCTTGTCATGAACGGCATGGTTTACATGCCATGGCCCTGGTGCTCTTGAGGCCATTTCGTTACCTTGATATATACCAAAATTGTTATGACGAGACATTTCTCTATGGCCAACATAAGTGACAGGTGGTAATATGAAAATCATGACATGCATGTCATCTGTAGCATGACATAAATGTCATGCTCATAATGCGTTGGCGGCTGTTTCGCTAGCTTGACATGTAGCGAATTTGCTATTGGGTTGCGTAACTGCATAACAAACATTAATTACGAGCGGTAACATGACAATCATGGCATGCATGCCATATAGAATGTGATTTACCGTGTCATACTCATGGTGCGCTCGCGGCCATTCACTAGCTTGATATAAGCCAAAATTGGTATTGCGTGACGTGACTAAGACGAGCATAAGTGGAAGGCGGTAACATGACAATTCTTACACGCATTACATGTACATCATGATCGACATGCCACGCTCATGGTGCGCTCGCAGCCGGTTCGCTAGCTTGATATACACGAAGATTTGTATTGCGTGACGGGACTGTATGGCGAACATAAATGACGGGCCCTAACATGCACATCTTGACATATATGGTATGTACAGCATGATTTGCTCCTTGCTGGCTGCTCCGCCATACATCGATTCCCGCTATGCGTGGTATCTGCCGGTTTTTAAAGACGATAGTATTTATTGGGATACGTCAAGGCAGAAATTTTGGTCTGTCTGTCTGTCTATCTGTCTTTCTATTTGCCTGTCTGTCACATGATTAAGCCACCCGGTCAAAGTTTATGCACTTGCTGAACGCCCAGCCATCTTGCACAAGCGGCTGCGTTCATACTTGTGAACATTGTCGATCAAAGAGCAAATGTTACGCATATCTGAGGCGCAACATCAATACGTAAGTATTTGGCAGTGTGTTCCTTTAATAAAAAAACATATAGATACATAATTCTAAAGACCCTAGTGTTTCTTAGGCTGCGCTGAAAATGCAACGCTATGTACGAAAAAGCCTGACAGTGGCCTTGGGTTCTGCACAAGCTTATGTTTCCCGATGCCACTGCCAGATTGCGTCCATATCTCACGCAGCGCCTCCTCTATTTTATCAATGCCAGCCAGATGCGGCCGATTCAACAGAGAGGAGGCGCTATCTCAGGCAAGACAAAACATTGTAGTGCGGTCGGCAGATGACTATCGTCTTTCGGACAACAATTGCAGCGAAGCACGCAGATACGCGGCCAATATATTATGATGACCTTTTCTATCTTAAAACGTGCGAATATGCCTTCGTTTGTACTGACCAGAATAGTGTTGTCACCTTCGCTTGCCGTATGAGCCGATCACCATAAGCGGCAGGATGAACGGTTTTAGCTGAGGGCCTAGCTGCACCTACTGACGAGTTGGAGAAGTGCGAAGAGTGCCTCGCGGGCTCCGCGATTAGCTTCAGCACCGCGTTGTCAGAGCTAATCGCGGAGGCCTCGAGCTTCGGACTCGCCCGACGGTAAGGGCCCTCGCATCACTACGAGCGTTTGCAAACTTATTCTACATGAGAAGAGTAGAAGTTTTCGCCAGTTGGTAATGCATACTTGGTGAAATGAAACGCAAAATAGCCCTATCCTAAATGCTGGTCCTCCTCCAAAGGCTGCTAGCGCTTCATCCTATCTGTCTCTCCTTTTGTTGTCCCGACTATTTTGCACTAATTTCGCCACGTATGCATCACCAACTGGCCCAAACTTGTACTCTTTTCAAGTATATTTCACCTTCCCTCATCTCTTTTTCGTGTGGACAATCATTCAGTATTCAGTGTGGTTGGTAGCGCTTTATCCTGTCGGTCTCTCCTTTTGTCGCCCCGTCTATTTGCACTTAAATTCACCAATTATTCTACTTGCTTTTTATATTTAGAAAGGAAGGAAGCAAACAGAAAGGAAGAAGGCAGGGAGGATAACCAGAAAGACTTCCGGTTGGCTACCCTACACTGGGGGATATTTGTAAATGCCACTAACACACACGTATACGTACATGAACACGCAAACATAAATGTTGATGTGCATTTATCATATTCTAAGCGCAAATAACTCCGAAACTATGAACCGAATCATTGTCCTGTTGTTTTATTCACTAGCATTTGGAATAGTCGCCGAAATAAGGTTTCCTTGCGTACATCCATGTAGACATGCTTCAGCAGCCTTTTCACAGGGGTTCAAAATCTATCTTTTAAGTAATCATACGTAAAAGGCTTTAGTTATTGTTCCCATTTAGAGTGTAACGCGATGGTATAGCCGTAAGAACTTACAGAGGGCGCTCAAAACATGCATGGCACAAGGCCTAAGAATAAGTTTATATCACCGGAGCACTGTGTTCACTTTTTTTTTCAGATGTCTTCTAATGCAAAGAACACTAGTGTAGGACTTTTCTGCTGGCTCGAGCACGAGCTTTTTGATTTAGATTGTAAAACATGGGAAGTTGGCCCTCGTTTGAGCTTTTCACGTTCATGCATGTGGTTGCCGGCCTTTGTTCGAGAACGCTGTCATTGTTGGTCGACATCAGGATGAAACTACTCGTCTAATCGTGAAAGCCGAACATATCGATGCCTTTGGTGATTTGTGCATTTGTGCATTAGCATTGTCACCTAAGGAGTTGGGTTTCCTGCGTAAGCGGTGATACACGGTATTATCTGTTATGATAGATTGACTTTGTCGCGCATAGATTTGAGTGCTCCCACATGCTGAACTGTCTACCTGGCGATTATGGTGTAAAGGCAGTCGGATTATGAAAATAATGTCACGCGTATGGAAATTTCACTCCCGCACAGGCGCTGAAATGATATCCAGTGGAGGAAAACGACGACGTTGTTGTCGTGGGTTAGACTCTCGAGCTGCCCTGTTGGCTTGCGATCCTGTGCTCCCTGTGCAGCGTTACTTAGATCAGCTCTACATGTTGTTGCTAGTAGCGCTGTGTGGTGTCCATATGTGCCTTCTCGTGTCCGTGTGTCGTTTTGCGCTACATCAAAGCTTCTCATTAGAGTGTTTTAGTAGTGGCAGTAATACTGTACAGTTCACGCTAGGACACTGGCGTTCCGCGTTAGCCTACGACGATCCGAAGCATTCTAGCCACGCATGTTCCCCAATGCGTGTGATAATAAGACAATGACGATGATGGCGGCTAATACAGAAACCTTAACCCGCAGCGGTGGTCTAGTGGTTACGGTGCTCTACTGCTGACCCGAAGGTCGCGAGCTCGAATCCCGGCCGAGGCGGTTGCATTTCGATGGAGACAAAATGCTAGAGGCCCGTAGCCCGGGAGGGTGCCCTAGCCCCCCCTCCCCCAAAAAATTTGATGGAGAAGGGTGTTTTACCATAAATAAATAATGAAACGAGGTGTTTTTCCCAAGCCTTCAGCAAGCGCCCCCCCCCCCCTAAAAAAAACAGTATTCCTGGCTACTGGCCGGGGCCCATGCACTCGGATTGAAGGGCACGTTACGGAACACCAAATGGTCAAAATTTCCGGAGCCCTCCGCTTAGGCCATCCCTCATATCGTGGGCCATGAAACCCCGACAATTGTAATTATTATTATCATTATTATTACAGCAGCCTTAAGAGCAAGGTATTCTCGAAAAATGGTTGATGTAGCGGTAAAAAAATGTCCCCCCGTCGACATTTTGCTCAGTCTTGTTTGTCCGGTTAGCTGTAGCGCATGTCTGATGTTATCTTCGTAACTTATGGTGTGTCTCATTATTCATCATTATATGAATGTAGTGTGTTATTTATCGTCTTCATCACAGTAAACAAACAATTATTACCTACCAATTATTTGTTCAATACAGAGAGCGACAGAATGACGAAGCTGTAGCAGCATCGCCGTCCAAAAGGAAGACGATTATGAAGATAAAGTTAAAAAAAAAGATCTAGAATCTGCTTTGACCATTCACTCTGAAAAGCCATGAGTCTCAGTGCGTTGATAAAAAAACGTACAGAAAAGCAGAATTTGTAGTTCAATCTGCGAAGAGCACAACTCATAGTCCGTGGCCGAATTCAGATTGCGCACGTAATTTCCGACGGCGACAGGCAGCTTGGGAAAAACTTATGTATAACCAGTGCCCCCCAAATCGGCCTGATTACTAGTTTCTAGAACGCACAGTTTCCTTAGCTAAAGAAGAATATGATGGGGAACACTATGACTGCCTTTCAAAAACTAAGAACAAAAGTGCGCTGGTTAGGTCTATTAGACCACGTAAAATCCTGCCATCCCCAACTAATGCAGATTGTGAAATTATGTCATCAGATTAAATGAAGAAATCTTTGGAAAGCATAGCTAAAGACCTTGAGTGCCGATTAACACCAAATAAGTCATACGATTTGCAAATACCAGCGCTAATGATGGATTTTACTAAAGCTACATTGGAAGAATTAGCTCAAGTGTATCAAGATTTGTTCACGTCAGCTCCAGGTCCCAACGGAATTACTGTTGCTGTGATGAAAATATTATTCAAATTATCACAATGTGACCTCCTAAGCACTGTAAATTATTCGTTAAATACGCCTGCATTCCATACGATTGGAAATAAGCTAAAATAATTCCGATAAAAAAAAAAGCCGAGTAGAAGGCTATAACATAGAAAACATACGACATATTTACCTTACTTCTAATATGATAAAACTCTTGGAGAGGGTGCTCCATAAAAGAATTTCAAGTCTGGATGGACGAAAATTTATTATTAAATCCAAATCAAATTGACTCTCGGAGTAGACTGTTCTATATGGTGTGCACACGCTGAATTAGAAAGCCGCATTCAACTTTCTCGCACAATGAGGCAACATGCTGCTTTAGTGACATTAGATACAGCCAAACCATATGAAAGGGTGGTGCATTCAGTTTTATTGGACATAGTACAGAGCCACAATTTCCCAAAATATATGATTCTGTGGTTGAGAGAATTTTTGATGACAAGAGAATTTTATTGTTGAAGGAAAGCTGCGCATCGTCAAAGCTCAAAATAACGGAGTCCCCAAGGGAGCCGTCTTGTCTCCACTATTATTTTACACATTGATTAGCTCGACCCTCAACTGCCAGGACGTGCAAGTTTATGTTTATGCAGATGCCATTGCATTCTTTGCGGCAGGTAAGGACACATAGTCTTATTATCAAAAACTACAGAGGTCTATGAATATGCTAGAGAAATGGCTAGGGACAACTTGCGTGTCCTTCTTCTAAAGAAAAGGGCATTGTTGATATTTCCGTTAACAGATCTCATCGCAATTTCAGTATGTTATAAATATGGCTTCGTGTTTTCGGATAAATCCGAAAAAATCCATAAACACTCAGCGGTAAAATTTCTGACGATTTGAATTTATCGGATAAGCTCCCACTTTAAAAGGACATTTTCAACATGTACAGAGTATTTTCAAGCTGACAATCATCAGTCGAAAGAAGCGCACTTCCATCAGGGGCAGCAACCTCGTAAAGTGTGCTTGCGTCTACTACTACAAGCTTTAATGTTGTAGTACGAACAACCATAGGTGTTTTGTATTCAAGTACTTATTCTTGTATGTATACGTTATTGAGCGTTCAAACCTTCCAGAAAACTAAACCACAGTTAGTGTCTTCACAGGTTTTTCGTGTGCAGATATCATTTCATGCAAGATTTCGGAATATTGAGAATAGTAATAATAATGATAGGCCTTTTATTTTTACATCAAGAAGATGAGCGAGGCTGGGAGAAAAAGCTGAGAATCAGCTTGACTTGCTTCTGGCCCCACAAAAGCACCCTCTGGCGAGTTTATTGCAGTGCACATAAACAGCCTTATTAACTGGGCAAATGAACGGGAAGTGAGAAAAAAAATAAAAATATGGAAAAACAGGATTATGAGCAACAATGCAACGCCTTTTCATTAGAAATAAAATTAATCAGAAGACATTTAACAACTTATAAAGCAAAATTAAACACTGAATTTCGAAGTATTGGAGATTTACGAGAAATAAACTCCGATAAACACCGAATTTCCTCGAAAAAAGTCAACTCTACAAAACACCCTCTGAATTTCAAGGAAAACAAACTTAGAAAACACTGAGCCCTAGTGTTTAGGAAGAGCCCATTCCACAGGTTGAGTCACTGAAATATTTCGCAATAATCTGTAATGACAAACTAAACTGGGCTCCGCACATAAATTGCATCTAAGGCACAACGTGCCTTAGTCATACTACGCAGACTGAGCAGCAGACGATATGGACTACGTAGGAACACACTGGTGAGGATATACAAAATGTGCATGCGCCCAATATTACAATTTGGGTGCGTATTGTTCTCAGGTGGCCCTGCTTACAAACTTAAGCCTCTGCTTATGCTGGAAGGAGAAGCCTTGTCATTGTGTCTAGGACTCCCTAGCTTTGTAGCTAACAATGTTATGTATCAGGAAGCGCGCTTGCCAACATTCCATTGTCGATTCCGTGCCCTGATGGTTCAGACATTTTAAAATTTTAGAGCTATCCGTTAAAACTATCTGAATATGCTTTTATAAATTGATCCAGGCTCCTTTTTTTCTTGCTCATTGGTCAGGGTTTTGTATACCAAAGATTATTTTTGTTCATAAGCAACTAGACAGGCTAAACGTTCAAAACTCGAGATGTTTGCGTGCAGCAAATGTGTCAAATCAGAATGTTAAGATAGAATATGATGAGATTTTCCCCTCTAAGTCCTAAATTTCAATCAAACAGGGTCTTAAATAGCCAGCTGCAAGATTATCTTGCACACGCAGTAACAACTAATATTGAGTAATAGACGAAATGGCAGGCGTAAGTATTTACTCCTCTTCGCTTGGCTGGACATTTTAATCAAGACTACCGGACTTCACCTCCGTTTTTGAAGCTGAACTATCAGCAATTACTCCAGCATTGCGCAAGCTAACTTTGAACGCCCATAACGCAATGATAATTACGGACTACCTGTCATTATGTACGTCACTCACAGCTTCATCAAAATCAACAGCCTTAAAGACGTTCTTTACGCGAGTTCCTCCGCAGCTGAAGCTCTTAAAATTAATATGGATACCTGGCTATTGCGGCTTAGAATTAAATAAATGGCTGACTCACTAGCGCGAGCGGCATTGAATGGTTCAATAATTTCGGCGCTTCCTGTAGTGCCCAGTATAACTGCAATAATACAGAGAAAATTTTCACTTCGTGGAGACGCCATAGAATGAGTAACATCATGGACAGAATTTAGGCGACTTAAAATTTCCGTAGAAAATCAAGTGATGTCATACTAGACAACTGGAAGTCATAGTAACTAGATTACGATGTCGTGTGCCCCCATTAAATCTATATTCACACATGGCTCGTCTGGCGATATTGCCCCTACGCAACTTTAGTTTACAAACGGAATCCATAGAGCACTATTTTTTGTCATATCGCCGTTACAGATTACTAAGAAAAAGACTTCTTGTTATCCGATTCGCTAACCTGGGGCTGAACTTCACAAGTGACAATGTACTCACCTTTGGTGGTTCGGCTTTGGGCTTCACTCACAGGAACACTTTTGGTGCCGTTCAGTTACATTCACGAAACAAAAAGCAATGCGACTTCAAATTTCTACTTGTATGAGCATTAATACTGCAGTAATGATTTATTAAACCCAGAAAACTTGTTTTTTTTTCTGTTACTCTAATTTATATTCAAGATAACGACTTTAGTGTCGGATCTGAATGGGTGAGAAAACCATTATTGTGCTCTTTCTGTCTAAGTTTTGCTTCTTTTGGTTAACAATATTGAATACTCAAAACGTCTAACAAATTCATAATATCAATTATTGGCCAATCCCCTTGAGTTGGTATGAGCCATGTTAGAGGACACAACAATGACAACACAAAGCCATTCCGCGAACTGTGATGACCGCTGCTACCGTCGAGGGGCAAGCCTTTTCCGGGCGAAGGCCGTGCAGTAAGAATGAGCGACACGACACCCAGTTATTGGGCATCGCATGGACTTGAAGCATTCGGTATCATGACGTGAGGCTCGGGTCGTGTTCTACGCTAGATATTGCACCGACTTCAACTCGAGGTTCGGGATGCTGCGTATCTTGCCCGGCATGAATTATGGCTTCGCACCACCCGAGACCGCCTGTCTCAAATGGAACGACTCCTTTCATTCTCTGGATAGCCCGGTGTGGACAGCGAGGACAGATGACTGAATGGATGTTTGTGTCTCGTTTCACTACATGTCGCATTTCACAGCTTCCTTGTAAGAACTTTTGCGCAGCCTATCGCTTACATGGACGGAGTCAAATGTTAATGCATACGCGAGATTGGAGGTAATGGATGATGGTAAAAAAAATAGGTTATGGGGGTTTCCTATGGCCCAAAATGATTCGTAGGCGCGTCTTTGTGGATAGCTCTGGGTTAATTCTGAGCACATGGGGTTCTATAACGCGAAACTTGATCTCAGAGCATTGACAAAAAAAATGTCGTAGCTTGCACCAAGGCAGCGCTCGTGTTGTGTCCACCCTTTTCTTAGTCCCCGTTATTTTGCGCTGTTTTGCCTCTACCAGCTATGAATTGTTACCAACTTGCCCAGTTTTCAATCCTACTCCTTGCACCAAGTCCCGCAAGGCTTCAAACAACGAAGTTGGGCGATTCTGATATCTAATCTGGCTCCTTCTAGGTTGTTGCTAGGCTTTAGCTACGTGATGCTAGGCTGTTTGTAAGTGGTCTCTTGGTTGCTGCTAGGTTCTTTCTACTATTTAGCTAGGTGATGCTTGGTTGTTTCTAGGTTGTTTCTCAGCGCAGAGAGGTTCCAGGTTAACCACAGACAGTCGCCGACACGACACGGATCTCGAAACTTTAGAGAGAAACTCTCGCTCAAACCGCGCGTTCGCACTTCCCGTAGATCTATGGGCACGTAGCCGTTCGCTTAGGGTTTCCGTCACTCTGGGGTCTACCCGCAGCCACCACTGCTTTTCCCGTTCCCTAGTATTCTCTCGTTGTATGTACCGCTGAAGCACTCCGTCCAGATGCTTCAGCGAAGCGAAACGTGCGGGCATGGTGCTTATCACTGGGTTAATGCCGACGGTTTATTAAAGCTTTTCTCAATTACTGGTTACGTCTGCCTAGAAATCTTAGTTGGCGTTAGCCGCCACTCAGTAGCTTCTTCATTTTTAGCGGACAAGCGGTGAGTAGTGCAATTCGCCTAATTTCTGCGGCAGATACCTGTTGGCGTTGATGATAGCTTTTGTACACATTTGTCCACACCGAAATTTTTACGACCATTGGTGAGTAGTCGAATTAGCCCAATATCGGCGGCACATACCCGTTCATGATGACGGTAGCTTTTGTAGAAATTTCTGCGCACCAAAGTTTTTACGTCCGGCTTAAAAAGCTTCGCTGTTCAAAAGAAAGCCAGCGCCCATCCACTACAGTGAATAGAGAAGCCGGCGAAGCTGTGAATATGGTGGGTCTGGCGAAGCGAATATTGCCAAAGTTATCGTGCATGTCATCAATATTTGCTATACCGACGCTGTATCGTTTAAACAGCTCGTTTCGCAGATATTCTCGCATCGGGGTCGTGATGGGCGGTTGTAAGCGAAAAAACACCATTTTGTCCGGGACCAAAAAAAATTGAGACAGATGCCGAAAACAGAAAATTGAGCCAGCTTCGTCCTAGGGATGCCAAGCCTGAAGGAACTGCGGAGCTGGCAGCCCTCTTTCTATCTCTTCGATTTTCTTTTTCTTTCCTCCTCTCTTTCTTTCAACTGCTTTCCCTTTTTTTTTCTTTTTTCTCTCTTTATTGCTATTTCTTTCTTTCTCTCTGTTTATTTCTATTGCTTGCTCTTTCTTGCTTTTTTCCGTTCTTCTTCACCTTTTTTCCCTTTCTCTCTCTTTCTGAAGCAATACTGCTAGCTGGCCTAGTTGAAACGAATTCATCTTTTAGCCAATTTGCGCGGAAACAAACAAGGACAAATGAAGGAGCACACATGGACGCAAATTGCGCTCGTCCGCGCGTGCTCCTTCCTTCGTCCTTGTTTCTTTCGCGCAAACGGGCTGAAAGATGGACTCTCTCTTTCTATTTTGCGCTTGCTTCCTCTTTTTCTTTCCTATTTTTACACATGGTTGTGCCTGAGTTACGCCAAGCGCACTAGTTTTTTTTTTTTTGGTGCTGATTATAAGTGGATCCACGTCAAGTGTATCGAACAATGAGAGGAAGAAGTCTTCTCATTGGGTCGAGCGCGCCCTCAATATGCTACAAATGGAGCGTTACGCCAAGCGACGACGACAGCATACTACAGCATACGATAGCATACAACAGCATACGACAGCCCGGCCCCCTAAAGTGCCCCACACTTAAAATTCAAGCTGCTGAATCCCCGCCCACAACCCCAACGTCCCCCAGTGTACCTTCAAATTTGAGAAATGCTTCGCCGCATAGCGCGGTGGCATTGCGGTAAACCGGACTTTAGAAATCCGCTACATTGCGAGAGTGGTGGCGGCTTCCGCTGATGCACTTTCGGACATGCAAATTATGTAAAAAGGTGAGGCTTGGAAGAGTGCCGGCGTCCGAAATTTGAGGTGTTGTCATACATTCACTCTATTGGGCTTGCGGTGGTGCCGTCAAAGCGTCCGAAATTTGAAGCATATCCGAAGAATCAGCAGCTTTGTAATCTTTATCACTGATATCTGTCGGCATATCCCTTCAGACAGTATTGTTTCCGCAGAACAGGCCACCGTACCCCTATATTGCTTTTTTTTTCGTGGGACCCGTTAATAGCCATTATCGGTTATCTCAAAGGAATTTTCGTGGCGCCTGAGTATCTTTATAAGTGCGTTCGACTGGATGGATGATTACTAACGTCACATGAAAACGAGCAGAAAAAAACAACCGATGAGCGAAGCTCCTTAGAAATGGGACGCACGCAGCGTTCGGCGCGCGCGGCGTTTCATTGTCCAGGCAACGGACCAACCACTGGACGGACGACAGGATGAAGCGATGGTTTTCGCGCGTTCGCCGGTTTGAGGGGAGCGGGCAGAGTCGAAGAAAGAGGGAGAGGGAGACTAATCTGCCTCCGTTTCCCATGCGTTCGTATTCTCGCGCTTTGCACATTCTGCAGACGCCATCCGCGTTCCAGCGCTCATAAAGCTCATTTATCCTCCCGCGTGAGGGGGAGACGCCACAGCTGGCACCATGCCAGGGAGCTTCAACGGCGACGGCGACGGCAGGGTGCCGGCCTAAGGGAGCTTCGCTCCTAAAAAACACAGAAACGTGAACTCACACCAACGTCACAACACAAAGAGACTAATATGGTGCTAAACATGCTACAGATTCTTTAGCTCTTTTAAGAATCAGGGCACTCTTTGCTGCATGTTTTCTGCAGGGAAAACTAAAAGTTTCAGCAATCCATTACCCTTTTAACGCGATAGCATTAAAGAGCTCCTTTCGCAGAAATTCCGGCGTCGGTGTCGGCGTCGGCGTCGTTGGTTGTGAGCGAAAAATCATCTTGTCCGTGACCGAAAAATCGAGAAAGATGGAAATAAATAAATAATAAAATTTCCGGGTACGAGTGAGGATCGAACCTAGAGTGTCTGCGCGGCAAGCTGGTGTTCTACGACACAGCCACGCCTCCGCTTGGACATACAGAGAAAATCACTTCCTTTGCATGGAAATGCAGTGAAAGTAACTTTCATACTTCACAAAGACACGCGTCCTGTATATAGGCGTTGCAATATAACATGTAATGTCGCAGTAATATGGCGTGGTACAAGCGTACATTGCCATCGGGCGTCAGAATG
>JALIZH010027707.1:0-63153 GCA_030522465.1 Rhipicephalus appendiculatus
TTGCTTTCATTTTTATTTGTTGTTTAAAAGTTTCCCAGATTGGTCCAGCTTTTGAGCTGTTGTCACAATTAAGCTCTTCTATACCCTCCATCAGTATAGTATGGAAAACGTCGTCATCAAGGAGTTTGTCATTGATGTTCCATAAATCCCAATTAAACTTTCCTTTCCTTTCTTTTCTGCTGCCTATGGTAAACATTACCAAACAATGGTCAGTGAATGATAGAGGAGTTACACAATAATCAGTGAACAGTGGTACAATATCAAGCGACACATTGGCGCGATATAAGCGTGCACGACTCAACCCCCTGAAAATGCGTGAACTGGACACCATGGCCATTGGAAATGCATTCCCCAACATCTTCAAGAGCGTAATCGTTTATGATATCTGCTAACTTAATCGTGCTCGCCTCTCGATAAGGCGTATTACCCGTTTTTTTCCAGTGCCGAACAAACGCAATTAAAATCTCCAAGGACGATAAGAATGCGGTCAGTGTTGCAATAATAACCAACTCGGCAGAAAAAGTCTAGGCGCTGCGCCCCGTTGGTTGGTGCGTACAAACAAACTACTCGCCATCATAGGTCGGCGAACTCACTCATGAGTCGACTCACTCAGACTCACTCAGACTAAGAACGAGCCATGAGTCTGAGTTTGAGTGAGTCCGGGCGAGTAATATTTTGGTGAGTCTGAGTCCGAGCGATTCCGGTTGAAAAAAATTTTCGTGAGTGTGAGTCCGAGTGAGTTCGGCTCAGGATAATGTTGGTGAGTCTGAGTCCGAGTGAGTCCAAAGCGCAAGATATATTTCTTGACTGAGTCTGAGTGAGTTCCACTTTCTTTGCCGACCAATGGTCCTATCTACTCATCTTAAGCATTACAATCAATCTTACCTGGATTCACGTTTATGCTCACGTCTACTCACACGTATCCCAGAGCAGTGTCATTCATACACCATGTCAATATGTATTGATCAGAGTAGTGAATTACGTTGGGGGGTGCCTTGACCTGCCTCCCCCTCCCTCGCTAATTCTTCCAGGGAAGTTCCTGATAAATATATCTTATGTTGTCATCTCTTTCAAGTGACCTTGCTGATTGCTAGCACTCATAACCTGTATTTAAAGGCACTGTATCAAAAGGGGCCAAGAAGAGCACTGATTACGTGATACATCGTCGTCAAAGAGCGTTGACACCATGGCCGAAAAAGGTAATTCTAGGCTAATGGACTCATGAGTCGACTCACTCGGACTCACTCAGACTCAGATCGAGCCGTGAGTCTGAGTGAGTCGAGGTGAGTAATGTTTTGGTGAGCTTGAGTCCGAGTGACTCCGGTTGAAAATAACTTTCTTGAGTGTGAGTCCGAGTGAGTCCGGGACAGGAAAGGTTTGGTGAGTCTGAGTTCGAGTAAGCCTTAAGCACAAAATATATGTCATGAGTGAGTCTGAGTGAGCTCCAGAAGTTTTGCCGACCTATGCTCGCCATTCGCTGCCAGCAAATAGAAAGTCGCAGATGACGAGGCGGCCCGAATCACAGCTTATAACCGACGGTATAACAATGGCCAGACAGTTACTAATAAAAAGCAGACACCCACCGGACGAACCAACAGCATGACTAACACAGACATTATAACGCGCCGAGAAAGGGCGTACCATGTCATCGGTCCGGCCCACGCGTTCGATTTTCGTTTCCTGAACTGCTAGTATATCCAATTCATTTTCCGTCGCAATACGATACAACTGGTGTTGCCTCCTTTTAGTTGCCAATCCACGAAAGTTAACTGTTCCGACGCGCACGGACCTTTCCAATAACACAGTTCTGCCGCCGGCCGAGACCAACGGCGAGACGCCTTCGTCATATATATTGCGACGCGCATTTCTTGTATCAGTTTTACTGCATTTGGTTTCCACCCACAAAAGACTGTCAGCAATCCTCGGCGCAGAACACGCCTCAGTCTTCGAGAAGCTTCGAGATTATAGTAGATCGTTTTGTTAAGATTGCACGCACGACGCGGACCGTCCAGCTTATTCTAGAGCTTGCCCGACCACCAGTGATAAGGCTAGAAAGTTGGACGCTTGCTGTGTAAAGGACGGCGCGTCCCAACGATGACCAGATTATCGACGGCCGACGCTCTGTTCGCCGCTATCAGTGCCAGTGTGTAGTGCTGTAGTCTGACCTTCAGTTTCCCGGCCACAAGTTCGGTCAAATAAAGAGTTTCTTCTTTGACACGCCGACTGTTGCCTTCGTCGACGTCACGACCACGTGACATCCTGGTGGAGGTGCTTCCTGGTCCATGTACCGAACGCCCCCCCTCCAACCGTGAGCGAAGCCCACATCATGAAGAAGACATCGACGACAACCTCGATCAGCGAGCTAGCCGCAGGCAGCGAGGGCTACCTCCAGAGTACGGTCTTCTACCCGATCAGACTCGGAAGACCAAGGCCACGACCACTACTTAAAGACGATGACCACCCCTGTGCCGCCTGCACCGATCCTGCTCCGGCAACCCAAGGAGCCGCCAACTTTCCGCGGTTCACCGCTCGAAGACCCGGAGAGCTGGCTTGAACGGTTCGACCGCGTCGCCATTTTCAACAACTGGACCAACGATGACAAGTTGCGGCACGTTTATTTTGCCCTGCAAGATTCCGCTCGGACATGGTTCGAGAACCGAGAAGTCACACTCCCGACCTGGGACCTTTTTCGTGCCGCATTTCTGGAGACCTTCACAAGCGTCGTCCGGAAGGAAAGAGCCGAAACCTTGCTGGAGAGCCGTGTACAGCTCCCAAATGAGAACGTCGGGATGTACACAGAAGAAATGACGCGCCTGTTTCGTCATGCTGACCCCGCTATGTCTGAGGAGAAGAAGCTTCGCTTCCTGATGTGGGGAGTTAAGCATGGAACTGTTCGCCGGCCTTGTACGCAACCCACCCAAGACGGTCATGGAATTCGTCTCAGAGGCCACGACGATTGAAAAGGCCCTCGAAATGCGTACGAGGCAGTACAACCGCCGCATTCCGACGACGAACTACGGCGAGGTTCAGTCATTTCAATCCGACGACTTGCGCGAGACTATCCGAGCGATCGTGCGGGAGGAGCTGCGCAGGCTGTTGCCTTCGCCACAACCTCAAGTGGATTCGATCGCAGACATTGTCCGCGAGGAAGTTCGACAGTTGCTCGGAATACCCGAAGCACCGCAGCCTCAGCCAGAAGCTATGAGCTACGCCGCTGCAGTCCGCCGCAACTCTCCTCTAAGGCCGTGTCATGACGCTGCACCACAACAGTTCTGCTGTCAGACTCCGCCGCCACCACCATCGACGTCATACCCCCCCCCCCCCCCCCCAACCGGCCAGCGCTACGCTCCGAGGAAGACCGACGTTTGGCGTGCCCCTGACAACCGCCCGCTGTGCTACCACTGCGGAGAAGCCGGCCACACATACTGCCGCTGCCAGTACCGCCAAATGGGCCTACGCGGCTTCGCCGTCAACGCACCGCCCCCACAACACGGCGAGCGGCCACGCGACATTGCCGACTACTTGACCAGCACTGAACAGGCACCTCGACGGTCATCGCGTTCGCCATCGCCTGGTCCCTACCGGTCCCCTCAGCGATGACAGCAGTACAGCAGCCCCAACCGGGGCCGTTCCGTGAGCCCATATCCGGAAAACTAAAGGCAGCAACCGATGGAGGTGCGGTTGCTGTACGACGAACTACCGAAGACCCTCCGCCGACGACGACGCCGCGACGAAGCCTGAAGAACACGCAGCAAGCCGTAGAGAGCTCTCAAGTCGAAACTTCACGACCAGAAGAAGACCTGACGACGCAACGTCGAAGCAGTGGTACAAACCGTCGTAGCCGTGATCCGACGCCACAACCCAACCGCAACGCCAGGCGATGAACTAGCGACCTCGACGTTCTCATCGATGGCCACAGCGTCACAGCTCTCGTCGACACCGGAGCCGACTATTCCGTCATTAGTGGGACGTTCGCCGCGAAGTTAAAGAAAGTTAGGATTGCTTGGGAAGGTCCCGAAATCCGGACAGCGGGAGGTCACTTAGTAACGCCGGCAGGAATCTGTACAGCCAGAGTCGCCATTAACAACCGGATTTATCCCGCAAGCTTCGTAGTTCTACAGCGTTGCTCGAGAGATGTCATCCTTGGTATGGACTTCTTAAGCCTCCATGGTGCAGTCATCGACCTGAGAACAAAGTCGATAACACTATCCACAGAAAAAAATTGACGGCAGATCCACGAGGTGAATGATGATGAGATTACAAGCTCCTGGAAGTAATCATCGGTTAAACCGTGAAATTTCTTCCGTTAATTCGCCCGATAAAAATGACGTGAAACGATTGATTAAATGTTTTATCAAACTTTTATTGCTGGTTTCCGTTGTCCTTTCATTATGACCGCTTTGTGGTCGGTGAAATGTAAGCTAAGTGGTTCTTGCACGGTTGCAGCGGCAACCTTATCCATACGAGCACACACCGACGGCAACGAGCATCGTCAACTACAAACCTGTATCGCAATATGGTTTTGATTATAAAACCATTGCTTTAGAAAACACCTGGCGTCTGTTAAGCAGCTGGCGTCTTTTCGTTTTGCTTTAGAAACATCTGGCGTCTTTTCGTTTTGCTTTCAGAAAACATCTGGCGTCTTTCGTTGGTTTATTTCATCAATCAACGGCGTTTTGAACAAAATTTTTATTGTTTAATCACGCACAGGAGAAATGCCAATGGCTTCTAATGGGGAATGAGAGACAGAAGAATTCGGCTTTTAGTTAACGCGCACGCTGCGAATTTTTTATTGTTCAACAACGCACAGGAGAAATCTCCCACCGGCACCACCTTGGAGGTCAAAGCGTAAGACTGGTTACGCACTACGACTACGACTACGACGAGGGACGAACGGGTGCCGCTTTAAGGAGCTTCGCCCCTAAAAAGCCCTACCGCCGTGCACGCCGCCAAGAAACCACGCCTTGAATGTGCTGGAAGAACAAGTCACCATTCCGCCTCGCTCAAGCGTCATCATTTCCGTCGGCACTCCGAAATCAGAATTCACTTCGAAGGCGTCGTTGAAGGAAGTCGGCACCTGTTGGTCAACCGCGATATTTGCGTCGCCAGAGGAATCGCCGAGCTGCGTGGGGGAAAGCAACAGTTATGCTCACGAATTTCAGCAATGAGTACAAACACGTGAGCAAAGGCACGACAGTCGCTTACATCGAGGAAATTGTGGAAGCCACCAGTGCTTTCACCCTCAGCGAATATACCGATCCGACTCCAACGAACCGAGCTCCTCAACCAAGTTTCGACGTCAACCCGAGCCTTCCGAAGTGCAAGCAAGACGAGCTCAAATCTGATTCTACAGTTCAAGGACTGCTTTTCGTCGTCGTCAAGAATCAGACATACCCCAGTCGCAAAACATCGCATAATAACAGATGAAAATGCAAGACCACTCCGTCAGAGCCCGTTCCGAGTTTCGACGCGAAAACGCGAGGCCGTAAAGCAACAATTGTCGACGAAATGCTACGTGACGACATCATCCAGCCTTCCAAGAGTCCTTGGGCGTCACCCGTGGTTTTAGTGAAGAAGAAGGACGGAACCCTACGTTTCTGCGTCGATTATCGCCGCCTGAACAAAATCACGAAAAAGGACGTGTATCCTCTCCAACGTATAGACGACGCCCTGGATCGACTCCACAGCGCGCAGTACTTTTCGTCGATTGACCTCAAGACCGGCTATTGGCAAATCGAGGTCGACGAGAGAGACCGAGAGAAGACTGCCTTTATCACACCAGATGGCCTCTTCGAATTCAAGCTAATGCCCTTCGGTCTCTGCTCGGCGCCTGCGACGTTCCAACGTGTTATGGATACCGTACTGGCAGGCTTAAAGTGGCAGACTTGCCTTGTGTACTTGGAAGACGTCGTTGTGTTTTCTTCAAACTTCGATGAACATCTCCGGCGTCTTCAAGCTGTACTTCAAGCAATCAAGACCTGCCGGACTCACCCTGAAGCCAGAAAAGTGCCGCTTCGCGTACGAGAAACTTCTTTTCTTGGGCCACGTCATCAGCAAATCTGGAGTGCGTCCTGACCCACGGAAAACAGCTGCCATCGCTGCCTTCCCGCCGCCCACCGACAAAAAGGCCGTACGCCGATTTCTTGGTTTGTGCGCCTATTACAGACGCTTCGTCAAGGAATTTTCGCGCATTGCCGAGCCACTGACTCAGCTCACGAAGGCCGACGGGGAATTCAGGTGGGAAACGGCGCAGGTTGAAGCATTTCAGCAACTGAAACGACGCCTTCAGACGCCTCCGATACTGGCGCATTTTGACGAATACGCCGATACGGAAATCCACACCGACGCAAGCAGCGTTGGACTCGGTGCTGTTCTTGTGCAGAAGACTAAAGGAGAAGAAAGGGTTATCAGTTATGCTAGCCGGTCGCTATCCAAGGCAGAAGCCAACTATTCCACAACAGAAAAGGAGTGCCTTGCCATCATCTGGGCAACGTCGAAGTTTCGCCCCTACCTCTACGGCAGGCCCTTCAAAGTTGTAAGCGACCACCACGCCTTGTGTTGGCTAGCTAACTTGAAGGACCCTTCAGGTCGCCTCGCAAGATGGAGTCTCAGACTTCAAGAATTCGACGTTACCGTCGTTTACAATTCCGGACGAAAGCACTCTGACGCCGACTGCTTGTCTCGCGCCCCCTGTCGACCCGCCGCAACAAGACGACATTGGTGATGACTGCTGCTTGGGAACCATAAGCGCCGATGACTTCGCGGAACGACAGCGAGCCGACCCGGAACTCAGGGGCATTGTTGAATACCTCGAGGGCAGGTCCGCCGTCGTACCGAAGGCATTCAAGAGAGGACTGGCGTCGTTTTTCTTGCGGAACGGCGTTCTCCTGAAGAAGAACTTCACGCCACTTCGGGCCAACTATCTCCTCGTAGTACCTTCAGCGTTACGTCCAGAAGTTCTGGATGCTCTGTATGACGACCCGACGGCTGGACACCTTGGATTCTCCCGCATGCTTGCGAGGATACAAGAAAAGTACTACAGGCCCCGCCTCACACGCGACGTCAACCACTACGTAAAGACTTGCCGCGATTGTCAGCGACGGAAGACACCGCCGACTAGGCCAGCTGGACTTCTGCAGCCCATCGAGCCTCCTCTACGACCGTTCCAGCAAATCGGGATGGACCTCCTGGGGCCGTTCCCAACATCGACTTGCGGAAATAAATGGATCGTCGTAGCTACCGACTACCTCACCCGCTACGCCGAAACAAAGGCCCTGCCCAAAGGCAGTGCCGCCGAGGTAGCAAAGTTCTTCGTCGAGAACATCGTCCTGCGTCATGGCGCCCCAGAAGTCCTCATTACCGACAGAGGTGCGGCCTTTACGGCGGACCTAACTCCGGCGATCCTGAGGTACAGCCAGACAAGCCACCGTCGGACCACGGCGTACCACCCACAGACCAATGGCCTGACCGAGCGTCTAAATAAGACCATATCGCCGACATGCTGGCCATGTACCTCGACGTCGAACACAAGACGTGGGACGCCATCCTTCCGTACGTGACCTTCGCATACAACACGGCCGTGCAAGAAACGACGCAGATGACGCCATACAAGTTGGTCTATGGAAGGAACCCGGCAACGACGCTCGACGCCATGCTGCCTAACGTCGCTGACGAAGAAAACCTCGACGTCACCCTCTACCTTAAGCGCGCTGAAGAAGCCCGACAACTCGCCCGGCTGCGCATCAAGAATCAGCAGACGACTGACAGCCGTCGCCACAATCTTCGACGACGCTTCGTGGAATACCAGCCCGGCGACCGGGTTTGGGTGCGGACGCCGATACGCCGACGTGGACTTAGTGAAAAACTTCTTCGCCGATACTTCGGTCCATACAAGGTGCTTCGACGTCTTGGCGCTCTCGACTGCGAGGTTGTTCCGGACGGCATTACGAATTCTCAACGGCGCGGAGCGAAACCAGAAGTCGTCCATGTCGTGCGCCTCAAGCCGTTTTACGCACGGTAGTGAACGTGAACTGAAGACTGCATACTTTTTGCTTTATTACTGTACTTTCTTGCTTGTGCTTATTGATGATTGTACTTTCTTGATTTATTGTTGTTATTTATTGTTGCATTCATTTTTCCCCCCGTGTTCTTTTTTTAAGCATCGGGACGATGCTTTTTCAGACGGGGGCATTGCCACGCGCATTTCTTGTATCAGTTTTACTGAATTTGGTTTCCACCCACAAAAGACTGTCAGCAATGCTCGGCGCAGACCACGCCTCAGTGTTCGAGAAGCTTCTCGATTATAGTAGATCGTTTTGTTAAGATTGCACGCACGACGCGGACCGTCCAGCTTATTCTAGAGCTTGCCCGACCACCAGTGATAAGGCTAGAAAGTTCGACGCGTGCTGTATAAAAGACGGCGCGTCCCAACGATGACCAGATTATCGACGGCCGACGCTCTGTTCGCCGCTATCAGTGCCAGTGTGTAGTGCTGTAGTCTGACCTTCAGTTTCCCGGCCACAAGTTCGGCCAAATAAAGAGTTTCTTCTTTGACACGCCGACTGCTGCCTTCGTCGACGTCACGACCACGTGACAATATCGACGCTTTGCTCACACGCCATTGTGGCGGCTAAAAGTTATCTTTGTCGCCCCTTGATAGGGACGATGCACGCCCGCGGGCAGCACTGCGCGCTTTCTTCTTCGCACCGACGCCCACAGATGCTTCTATTTGCATCAGACGCTGCACCTGCGGCACAGCACGCTTTGCCGACGCTGTCTCGGCGTCCATCTCTTCCGCAGCAGCCTCAGTGACCGCCAGTTCGGTGCCCGCTGTCTCTGGAACCTGAGAGGCGCTACACACGTCCCGCTGCTCTCTGGCGGCTTCCTCTGCCAAGTGTTCCGTGTCAACGTCGTCCGCGTTCGCTGTCGCCGGCTCTTAATATTCGCCGTCATCTGTGTTGTCCACCGTTGACACTTGATGCCCAGAGACGCTGCCGTCCTTCGGAGCTCCTTGAGCGTTTTTGTTACTCAAAATGTCGCGGGGGCCGCCGCCTGTTCTGCCTCTTCCTCATCCATAATGAGTTCGCTTTGTTCTGAAGCAGTAGGCCGTCCTACCGCTCTGGCGTAGCTCCGAGTGCATGCCTCTTGTGTGTGGCCGAAGGCATGACATTCATTGCTTCTTGGAACCCTGCAGTCGCGTCGAATATCCCAAGCAACCACGGATATCCGCTCAAGATCCACGGAAGCGCCTAATATCCATTGCCAAGATGGGATGGCCGACAGACGTACGCTAGGTATCCCATTGTGGACATCCGTTTCTGGAGATTTTACGAATGTACGTCCACTGATGGATTTTCAAAGGATATTTATAAAGGTTTTTCAGTGATGCTATTAAACACCTCAACACATAGACTCCGTGCGTGAACGCAATGCCTCATTCTATCTACAAAAATTATTCGGGAGTCTAAAGAACTAACGACATAGTTTAGGCCCCACAATAAAATAATACTGAGTATATCTTGCTGAACTGGAAAACTATTTTTCCTTTTTTTATCTTTTTCGCTTGCTCGCTGTTGCTGAAAAAAGTTGTTTACACCAAAAGCCACGCAGGCCACGCCGTTGAACTTTTTGAACACCGCGCAACCACTACCGAACTCCTTTTCTCGTCTTCTGACTAAGCCAAATCAATCTACGGCCAAATCCAAAAAAAAAAAAACATTTATGGCGGTTTGGTTGAGATCGGTTGAAATTCTTTCTTGCGCAATGTAGGTGCGAAAGAAGTGTGGAAAGTGGCAGAATAGCGCCAGAAACATTATTTTGTCCACGGTTTTTACCGAAATGGACTAGCGACTGGAGACATTTCGGTAAAAACCGTGGACAAAACAATGTTTCTGGCGCTATTCTGCGCCAGAAACATTGTAGTTTAAACTTGCTTAGTAGTTTAAAACTTGCTTTTCAGCCGTTTTGTGGGATTTATCGAGAGGGCTAGCTGTTGCATCGGGACCGCTAAAAAGACAAAGATCATGTCGTCACTAACTTACGCCGTGCCGTTTCATTGCTCTTTTGGTTCTGTTGATGCGTTGGTTACTGCCCCCACCTTTCCCCGGTGACATGGACTGACCACTGACACTGGCAATGTTACGATACTTATGCAACTTTTTCAATTGCAGTTGGCGCACTCCGTTTGCATATAACATTGTTCAAATCCTACACTTCGCAGGGATAGGCTAGTAATCTAAGTCTGACGTCTGTGGTCTCTGTGGTGAATGTAAAGCCCACTAGCTGTGACAAAAGAATAGCTGTGACCGCGGCCTGTGAAATTGTAGATACAATTACACCATTGCAAATTGGGCCCGAGAAGTGATGCTAATCGAGTCCTCCGGCTTTACACAAGGAGAGTCTAGCCTGCCTAGCTCACTTGTTCAAAACACTGATTCAATCTTGAAGCCTTTCAGAGTGCCTCGATGCGCAGCCTATTTATGAGTATAGTGATTTCGCAGCAGCACTGAGTGCCTGGGCTGTCAAATAGAAAATTTCACAGGCTGCTTCAACTTTCCTGCTGAAGTTCCAGACTTTCGACAAAGCATGCCTTTTGACTGACGCGCATGTTGTGCTTGTAACACACCAAAACACATTGCCATCTTGTGTTCTGTAACGTGTACCTGAATCTTACATGGGCCTCGAGCATTTTGCCGTCATCAAAATGCGATTGGCGTGGCTGGAATGCTGCTGGAGTTCTATTTTTGATGCAAGCATGCTGTAAAAATGGTCATGTGCCATGTCATGGGCATTCTATGGAAAATCACTAGTTATCTAAATTCAAGTTGCACTTTACTATAGGGTTTCCTCTCAAGAACTTATTCAGTTTGTGTTTTGTGCTACAAATGTTATCTTCTGATCTTTCTAGCACCAAATCAAGTGCACTGAGAGAGGCATTCTACAATAGACAAATGAGTGATGACTGGGGTGAAGCAGCTTCCCCATGGTGAAAAAATACATCACTATTAGCCACAGCTGTTATTGCATTCTTTGACCTAGTAGTAGTCATCCAGAGAAGATTTTTTTCTTCGTTTTTTTAGGGCTCTGCAGAACGGAGGTCACCTACTCACTCCTGCAGCGAGCAAGTTGCATTAAGCCACACAGCCTCATATAAGTGGCAACTATACTGGGATACCTTCAAATACTTTTCAAGATGGTAAAATTGAATTATGTTTTTATCTGATGAATGGGATTACTGCATTGTTGCATATTTGCGATATTTGTGATATGCATATTTGTGATGTTTGTGATGAAATGTGAGTTAGGCACTCTTTCTGTCCTCTCGCTTTCTTTCCTTAGCCCTTGTGCAGCTATCATAGCATTTATGCATGTACTGGTCTAACAAACCACTTTGCTAAAATACTTTTCTTTTCGTACACTGCTATCCATTGTTGTTTAGAGAAAAAAAGGAATTTAGTACATAGGTGAACTTATGTTTGAAAGTTTGTTACATCACAAAAAAAAATTGGACATGCATAATAGTATGGTAAATTAGGTGAGTTGGTGATGCAGTATCGACAAGTTTGCATGGTGCAAATTGAGCAAGTACAGAGGAGAAGACACAACACAGCGGCGGTGTTGTGTCCCCTCCCTATGCTCGTTCAATTTGCTCTGTGCCAACATGACTTTATGCATATAGTTTACTTTTTCAACAGCAGGGCATGCGCTCACAATATTTTTCTCTTCCAGGTTCCTCATAAACACGAGTGGGTCAACTTCAAGGAAACTAACACAACTGGAAATGCCTCTGGACTTGTCTTATGTGCTCCAGGAATAGCCATACAAAATTGCTTTCAGGAGGGCAGAAACATTTTGAACAGCCTGTAGACGACTGATCATCTCCGTACTACCAAATGACTGTACATTTTAACAGACCATTCCCATGAGATGACAAAGAGGAATAACACAGGCTTTGGTTGTGAGAGGCGGGTGCCAGTGTTTGGTGTTGCTCAGCGTTTGAGGCCAGTCACTTCTCGCGGGTCGTTCACTTCAGAGAGCCAGATAACGTCGACACAGCATTGATGAGCACTAGAGACATGTGCTTTTGCTGGGCAACCGGCCCAGGGAGCAGGCAAGGCAGTCTATCATACCTGGGGACCGGGGATTGGGTCAGGTGGCTGCTGCTCCATCGGCGGTTCCAAGTGGCTGTTGCTGTTTCGAGCTTTCTGCCAATGGCAAGCATAGTAGCTGAAGCTACTCTACCACTTTTGAAGCTATGGTGGTGCTTTTTGCCACTGCTTTGCCTCCAAGCCATGCTACGCAATAAGTGGGTTCATGGTGACATCCTCCATGAGCCAAGCAACGCATCGACGCAATGGATTCGGCACGAGAACCAGCTCTCGAAACGACTAAGAACGGCGAGAAACAACAGTTGCGTTTGTAGAGACATTTCATGTAACTTTGGCATGTAACCAACTACTTTCTTGAGTGTGACCTTATGTACAGAGTTTTGTATTTTTTATTAGCGTACAAATACATATAATTTGAGTGAGAGCTACCAGGTGTCAGCTGCATTCAATCCACCATGTGTGGTCCTGGGCCCACACCATCATGCGTTCCATCCACACTGAGGTATTGTACAGCCGCGTTTACGTCTGTGTAGAGTGTGCAAGCAGCCAGTTTTTGCTCTGCAGGACGACACCTTGCGGCAGTTTCGGGCTATGACGCGGTGTGTCAGGAGCATGCACTGCCTAACAGTCATGCTGACCACGTCAGAGCCTGCAACTGCCACAAGGTGTCGCCCCGCAGAGCAAAAACCAGCTGCTCGCATGCTCTACACAGACGTAGACGTGGCTGTAGATTTAGGCACAAAATACGAATAAGGTCCAAAATATGTCCACGACAGGATACCGTTTTGGAGCTCCACTGAATGTGCGAAAATGTTTTTTTGAATATCTGTCGCACATCCGATAGAACTCCAGCGGAGATATACGGACCTCCAGTGGATAGCCATAACAGCCGAAACGGATATGCATCGGATTCCCGAGGGATATCTGTGGTTGCTTGGAATGGACCCGTATGTTTGCAGCGAAGGCACATTGGTGCTAGACCTGGTGCGACAATAAGCGCTGTGCCACTGCCAAGACGTATCTGATGCGGTATGTCCTCTAGCGTAACACCTTTCAGGAACAGCCTCACAAACTTTGTCAGAGAATCAGCCCCCCTCAAAGCCTTCCACTTTCCACCTGTCGTTAGCCACTTCTTTCACTTCACCATATTCGCTTAAAGTCCTGCGAATGCTATCGTTAGTAACATCCAAAGCCACCCAGTGCAACTTCAGACGCACCTCTTGCCTGTTAGGGTCAATAACGATGCACAGCTGGTCCTTGACAACCAGGCGTCCGGCTTCCACAAGGCTTCTTTTTGGCCTCACCTGTCCGCAGGTTGACAAGCCAGACGTGTGACATCTGGTAGGCACCGATAACAGCCACATCTTGATGACACCGGCGTCTTGCAAGGGCTTCCAAAAATCCTCGATGCGATACGGCCTTCCTAAAATATCGCAGTGCAGTACAACTGCACGCTTCATAGCGTCACCTGTTGGAACAGTGGGCAGAACAATCCTGTAGTCCTTAGGCACAGTAAAAAACGGGGTACCACGGCCGTAGACGACTGCTGTCGCAGCTGTCTGGGAGCCAGCCATCCTGCGTCCGCACGCGTCGGTGACCAGAAGCAGAATAGTGAGCATGGTATGGCCGATGGCGAGAAGCGGACCTTTACGACTCCACTTATATCTGCCAATGCGCTCTTGCATACACGACTACAGTGTAACACGACAGATGTTGAATTATTAGAGTGGGCATAATAAATATGAAGCGAAGTAAAAATTTTAAAAAGAAATAAACAACCCATCTACAAATAAAAAAATGCCCCCCACCTCCCCGAAGGGAATCGTGAGGCAAATGCGAATGCATTTCGCGCGCTCTTCACTCCATTTATATATGGTGGTTGTGGTTCGAAGAAGGAAAAGGCGCCTAATTTCTGCAGCCCGGTCGGGAGCACGGCGCAGTGCCTGTTTTTTTTCTCTTTTTTTTATCGCGGGAGCTCCGCCGAGCTCCCGCGATGCGAGCGCCCTCACGCACCAGAGCGCGCTCCTCCTCTCCACTTTGCTAGGGGCGAGGATAAGAGCGCGCGCCCGCAGCTGTTGCTATGGGAGAGGGAGTGAGAGCGGAGAGATAACACCTGCCGGCGCGCGGACACCTCCTCAACCTATCCTCCTCCCCGCGGACCCCGCCACCGGACAACGCCGGATGCCTGACACAGCCCGACTAAGAAATGCATTCGCATTTAAAAAAGAAAGGTGCCATCATTACTCGGTGTTCCCAGGTGGTCTCCCTCCCAAGTACTGACCGAGCCCAATGCTGCTTAGCTTCGGGGATCGGAAGACCGGCGCATTCAGCATGGTATGGCCGATGGCGAGAAGCGGACCTTTAGGACTCCACTTATATCTGCCAATGCGCTCTTGTATACATGACTAAAGTGTAACACCACAGAGGTTGAATTATTAGAGTGGACATAATAAATATGAACTCCACACTGGTGTGTCAGGGACTCCACACTGGTGTGTCAGTGAGCGTGCGATACGCCTCAGACGCACCACACTTCCAATAAAGTGGTCACGAACAGGACGAACAACCTGGTGAACATTTTCAAATTCCATTTTCGTTCTCCACAAGGCGTGGAGTCCCAGGAGCATAATTAAATCATAATGAATATCCTCTTATGCATTTACCGGCAAGAAGCGTATTCCATGTGGGTCGAGACGGAACTGTTCATGTAAAGTGCGCTGTAGCACGTCCCAGTAGAAAATTGGATCCCAACAGTCTAAGAATACATGTTCTATCGTTTCTGGTTTTTTACATAAATAACAATTCGTTGTCCCGGGTATGAAGAAGCCTTTATCGCTAAGCCAGGTTTTAACAGGAAGTGTGTTCGTGTGCAATTTAAAGAAGAATGTTTTAACTGATGTTGGTACCGGCATTTTCTTTAATCTTTTTAAGACGCCCATTCCTGGGCTTCCAAGGTGTGGAAAACGGTACAAAGGCACTGGTAGCACACTCTCAACAAGATCCTTGTAGAATTTTTTCTTGTTAACCTTGCACAAATACTGTTGAGTAAATCGAGCACTCAACACCCTATACGAAGCGATCACCTCTCGCAGATACCCGGTTACAGGCCCACCAATGTTTTCGCATGACGCCACAATAAATCCAGGAATGAGTCTCTGCAGCCTCGCTTGCGTGACAGTGCGGAGAAAAGGGTCATTTTGGTCGCGTAAGAAATAAAACGCGATACGAGCTGTCGCAGAAACAAGTGAGCTAAACCAAGCCTACCAAGCTTGACTGGGCGAAACAAATTCATGCGACTGGTCCGCTCCCAGGTGGACGCCCAAATGAACACCGCAAAGACCCGATGAATTCTCTGAATGTTCACTGGTGAAGCACACAACACATTCATCACATACCAGAACTTTGAGATGAGAAACAGGTTACAGACATCAGCAAAGTTAGGTATGGGGCTAGTTGGTTTTTCATAATTAAAGAACTGCGCTACAGTTACTGGGACATAAAAAGTTAGAAAGGACACACGTTACGAAGTGGACACGACAAGCGCAAACTATCAACTGTATTTATTAAAAAAAACATGAAGGAAACAGAACTCCAGGAAAGGGAAACATCTGTTCACGAGGGGGGGGTTGGCAATCTTGCTTGCTGAACTGTCTTCTGGTGCTACACATGGGTGATTACGAGATGTGGCGATGACTCAAAGTTCTATTCCGAGTATGCTGATTCAACTGCTACATGTGGCTTCTGATAAATTCGATTTCCGTCGGGGTTAGCAGAATGGAGCTTGAACTGACGCATGCGCTTTGCTGGTTCGATATGTGAAAGGCTTCCCATATTTCGCGTGTCGTCTTATTCTTCGATTTGGCCAGAACTGATGTTTTTTTCTAACATTGGGCTACACCCACACTCCCTGCAGTGCATGGAAAGGTTGCCTGTAATTGCCGTTTGCTGGCATGCATAGCGATGCTCTTTGAGCCGTTCATTGAGGAATCTTCCCGGATTGCCCAACATATGTCTTGCCACACGTCAGAGGGATATTGTATACGATGCCTACTTCACATTCAACATATTTTTTCGCATGACGTGTTTGGCATTCTTCTTTCTTCCCATCCTGGTCGTTCACTTTTTTGCACATTCCTTTCAACTTGACTGGAGCTGAGAGGACCACATTCAGCTCAGAATAGGTTACAGACAGTGGCCCGTGAAAATATGGGCAGTTGCCTGCCTTGCCATGCTGCAGTTCTTTCTTTCGTACTTCGCACTTGCTCAGACCAGTACTCATCAGGATTGCGGTAACTATCAAGCGGCACGCCGAGGTACTGCGTTGGAACTGTCGACCAGCGTAAACGCGAGGAGTGCTCCGGCGTTGCGTCCCAGTCGCCATGCCAAAAACCATAACTCTTATCCCAGTTGACCTGGGCACCAGTGCGCTCGCAGAACCTTTCAACCGTGGTCGTGGCTTGTTTAATGCTCTCCCTGTCTGAGCTGAAGACGGCGATGTCATCTGCATAGGCCAATATTTTAACATGTGCTGCCTGTAGCCTAACGCCTGAAATAAGTTCGCTATGAATGATGGACAGACAGAGTGGCTCGAGGTAAACTGCAAACAACGAGGGTGACAAAGGGCATCCTTGCCTGACTGATATACGCGTAGGCTGTCAGTTAGCTCCCCGTTAACCATAATGCGCGTAGTACAGTTACTATACGCCATCCTAACACCTTGAAGAATGACATGTCCAATGTTGCAATGCGCTAATATGGTGAAAAGGATCTGGTGTGAGACGCGGTCGAATGCTTTTGCAAGATCAAACTGCATCATCGCTACGTGCTCACCTAGTGTAGGGAGCCTAGATGACCGGCCGTTTTAGGGTGGAGCCATCTTCAAAAAGTGCCTTCAAGAAACTCAGCCAAAACCAGCGAGTAATGGGGCACGCTGTTGCCAGCTTCCACCAAATCTAGCATAGTTTTCTGTGCGCCGCCATTTTGGTCCCAACCGCCGCTCCCCTGAGCTCTTGCGACGTAACGCTGAGCGACACTGACGCGAGCTCACGCAAGGGAGGCAACAGCTCACGACCAGCGAGCGCGTCTCCGTGTGGACGCGCGGACGCGTCCCGTATGTAGGCTGCCTACTCGCAATGCGTGAACGCAGCAACGACAACTTCGGTTATCTATGCATTCGCGAACACCGTGAAACACATATAACATGTCCTGCAGCAAAAAACAGTGAACGAAATATGCAGTACTCACAGAGAAAATACGAGACGCACTGGTGGGCTCCCAGCGGTCTCGATTTATTTGAGCGAGCCAGAGTAGCCGTCGGCCCGGGCTAGCTGGAAGCAGATCATTCGCAAGCCCTTTCTGTTGTGGTTAGTGCACAGCGGTACGCAGGCAATCAGGCATTCTCAGGCTTCACCGGCAGCGTTTAACACGCTATCGCTACGTTCGGCGCCGTATTGTCGATGATTAAACGGAGCCGGGCGTCGACGCAGTGCGGGCACCAAGATGGCACGATAGCGAGGCGCCGCTGTCTGGCAACATTGTGTTTTGGCGGGCGGCGGTGCGTTGGCGGCATGTAGTGGGTCAAAGGCTGACATCACCCTAAAACGGCCGGTCATGTAGGCTCCCTAACCTAGTGCGTCATACCATTCGAGCACACTTCGCGCAACGTGTATATTGTTCATTGAAGCCATAGCGCTAAAAAGACAGGGACCACAGAAAGAAGACGGGACGTGCGCGTGTGTATATTGGTCGCGATACTGCGACCTTTGATGCCGCATGTCTGGTGTGAACCCACCAACGTCGTTATAACCCCTTGGAGTCTTTTCGCTAATATCTTTGTGAAAATTTTATAGTAGACGTTGGTGAGACTAATTGGACAATAAGATGCTGGAGACAGACGTTTTCCGGGATCGTCGCTTTTCTAGATGAGCACAACGTGCGACGTTGTAAAGCGATAATGGCACGCGTTTCAAATCGTACGCTTCATCGAAAACTCTGAGCAGCATCTCAGCGACCATGCTCCTAAAAAGTTTTATAAAAGGCTGCACCAAGGCCATCGGGCCCGGGTGCTTTCCCCGGTGTTAACTCATCGCTAGCATCTTCAATTTCACGCACAGCGATGGGGCTTTCGAGACGTGCCTTAACGTCATCGTCTAGCTTCGGCATACATCGAAGGAATTCCTCCTGGAAGCCTTCTATGAGGTCCCGTTGGTGGCCTAGCAGGTTACCAAAATGCTCGGATATCAGGCGCTTGATAATCTTGCCATCAGACGTGATTTCGTCGCCATTTGCAATGGCCGATCGCGGGAAGCGGACCATTACGACTCCACTTATATCTGCCAATGCGCTCTTGTATACACGACTAAAGTGTAACACCACAGAGGTTGAATTATTAGAGTGGACATAATAAATATGAAGCGAAGTAAAAATTTTAAAAAAAGTCACAGTTTCACCGCAAGGGTGAAGCAATGAATGCGATAGCAAAAAATTGTAATGTTATACGAAGGGAGGCTGGCAGCTAACTCTTTTTGGATCCGATCTCACGCAACTCTAGAAAACGCTTCTTTAAGAGAATTCTCTTCGCGTTGAGAGCGCAGCACGTAGAAGGGTACACCGGCCCCCCCGCTGTCGGCCGCAGAGAAGGGGAGATAACGCGCGCGCCCGCGCCCGCGCCCGCGCTCGTAAAATCGAACGTCGCCCCCCCCCCCCCCCGCTGGCGGCCGCCGAGAAGGGGAGATAACGCGCGCGCACCCGCTCGTAAAATCGAAGGTCGCTCGAGGGATCCCCCCCCCTCGCGTCTTTTCACGCTCACGAACGACGCGCGGGGCCGGTTATATATATACATATACATATACGGCAAATGACGCGGACGCCGACGCCGACGGCGAAAACCAGCCGCGAGTGTCCATATAATTGCTATCGCAATAAAAGAAATAAAGAACCGATCTAAAAATACTCCGTGTTCCCAGGTGGTCTCCCCTCCGAAGTACTGACCGAGCCCAATGCTGCTTAGCTTCGGAGATCGGACGAGAACCGGCGCATTCAGCATGGTATGGCCGATGGCGGGAAACGGACCTTTACGACTACACAACTAAAGTGTAACACCACAGAGGTTGGATTATTAGACTGGACATAATAAATATGAAGCGAAGTAAAAATTTTAAAAAAGAAATAAAGAACCCATCTAAAAATAAAAAAAAGGAAGGTGCCATCAGCACTCGGTGTTCCCAGGTGGTGTCCCTCCCAAGTACTGACCGAGGCCAATGCTGCTTAGCTTCGGGGATCGGACGAGAACCAGTGAATTCAGCATGGTATGGCTTTTTTTTAGCTTCGGGGATCGGACGAGAACCGGCGAATTCAGCATTGTATGGCTTTTTTTTTAGCCTGTTCATAGCGATACAGACATTAGACGGCACACACACTATCGGCCCCAGCAGCCGAAAAATCAAAATTTGCAATCCGCGATTGTATCTTGTTGATTAATTAAGTTAATAATATTTCATGGTAGCCAATGCTTCAAAGGCAGGTAGCCACTCTGGTGGTTCACTAAGAGATTTGTACGCTTCTCGAATAAACAGAACGTTTTGTTTAAAGTATTCACTAGCAGGCTTTACATCCACGTCTTCATTTCGAACAGCCATTCGCGTTTTCCACACGCTATGCATACAAAGTAGCATCACCATGTCGTAGGGCACAGCTCCTGTATCTCGATCCAAATGGTAAAAACCGGATATCGAATGATGTTAATGGGAATTCTTTTTTAAATGTCCTTTGTAGGATATCCCAAAGGAAAACGGAGTCCCAGCAATCCAAGAAAATATGCTCAATGGTTTCAGGTTTCTTGTAAATGAAGCAATTTACACCCCAAGGTAGAAATATTCCCTTCTCTTTTAGCCACGGTTTGACAGGAAGCGTGCCCGTATGTAGCATGAAGAAAAACGTCTTTGTGGTGGCCCTCACTGGCATTCTCTTAACCCGTTTTAAAACATTCTTTTCACTCCCGAGTACATATATCGCCCGGTATCTTAGAACAGGACACATAACATTCACCAAATCTCTGTACAATCGCTTTTTTTTTGACAGAGCCCAAATATTCTAGCGAAAAGTGCGCTCTCAGGAACCGATAAGCACTTAATATTTCACACCAAAACCCTTTCACTGACACTTTAGGTGGTGCGCATGACGTAACTAGGAAATCTGGCAATGCGTCACCCAGTCGTGTCTGGATGACACATCGCAAGAAAGCGTTACTTTCGTCACCCAGAAACATGAATCGAGTCACTATCTGCTTGAAAAACAAGTTTTGTAATGCAAGTCCGCCTTTTTTCACCGAGTGAAACAAATTCAAACGACTTGTACGCTCCCATTTAGATCCCCACACGAAAACAGCAATAATTCTATGCATCTTCTGCACACTCATTCGGGACATGCATAATACGTGTAACATGTAAGACACTTTGGCGACAAGAAACACATTACATACTGTCAATTTCGCAAATATTGAGAGGCTCCTGCCTCCCCACATGCTTGTTTGCGCCTGAACCCGATCAGCTTGTTCAGTTCCACTGCGTCTTCGCATCTTGGTAATGTTGCAAAGGCACGCCAAGGTAACTGGTTGGGGTGTAGGTGAACGCTATGCTTTCGAAAACTGTCCGCCTACTACTCCACTGGCCGTGCCAGAAGCCTAAGCTTTTTTAGATGCGAAGCATCTTATGCTCGGGGCTCTGTCCGTCCCTCCCGCGTCCCGCGTCCCCCGTCCCCCGTTCCGCGTCCGGCCACTTTCATGAAGTAGGGAAGCACCCATTATGCGAACCAGAACACTGTAGTAATATGAAGGTCCATCAACTACTACTACAGTCATCAGAGTCATGGCCGAGAGCACAGAGAGGCTGCTTAGCAATGGCTAGGCAGGTGGTGTCTGTCGCCCAGGTTGTCCGCATTCCTTGATCTTGCTTGCATGTGTTTGGAGGGGGGCTTAGTCCGTCTCTCCTTCCCGCGTCCCACACCACCACAGCGCATGCGCGTTCCCTCCCCCCTCTCTCTCCTACGCTCACCCCCTTTCTCTCCTCTAGGAATCCTCCACTCTACGGAGCGTCCCCCCGCGTCCCACACCCCCTACAGCGCATGCGCGTACCCTCCCCTATCCTCTCCTACACTCACCCCCCATTCTCTACTCTGGAGAGAACGTCCAACGTTACCTAGAGAAGGCAATGGCACAGTACACACAGACATACAGCCACACGCCCTTCGTGCTTGCGGGTGACTTCAACGTGGATATAACCACGAACGACTGGCTCGTCCACCACATGATAGACGTGTACTCGTTGCGACGCATTTCCGACGACAACATACAACCAAAGGGGAACGTGCATAGACCTCATCTTCGCAAACTTCACAATGAAAACTCTTCAAAAGCAACCCCTGACGCTACACTTCACCGATCACAAGGCCGTCGTCTTCAAAGCGCCCCGTGCACCGACGCAAGGAATCGCACGCGTTCCCTAAATAAACACGCAACCACCACATTCTCCGTCTTTTCTTATACATTCTGATTTATCCGTTCAATAAAATTCCCGCTCAAGCTATCCATCTCTCCGCTGCTTCGCATCCACACATGCTTCCCATTTAGCGGGAGATGGGGAATTTTTCATGTTTTTCCAGTTTATGGCACTGCCAGTGCTACTACAGAATTGTCTAGCGTCTTTAAGTGCCTCTCGAATGCTCTCTTGGTCTGTACAGAACAACGGAATGTCGTCTGCGTACGCTCCTATTTTTACCTCTTGATTTATTAGACGATAGCCACGGATGGCTATCGTCGGTGGGCTCGGTGGCTGCGCCACAATGATGACCACTAATCCTTTCGTCTTCGCCACACAGGTGATTGTTCCCGTAATCACACAGATCATCTTGCCATGTCTTGGAAACGTCTGCTTGACCCGCATTACAACGAGCCCGCTACCGCGCACCGGACGCGACACGGAATTCTGCTCCTCTGCATTTGGCCTCCCAGCGGCGCTTTCTGTTGGGCATCCGCCCCTCAGTCCTGCTTGGGAGGTGCCATCGTCATCAACTGCCATCGTTCCGTCAGCTATAAAAGAACGCCACCCGCGCTCAGCATTTTGTGGGCTCGGTGGCTGCGCCACAATGATGACCACTAATCCTTTCGTCTTCGCCACACAGGTGATTGTTCCCGTAATCACACAGATCATCTTGCCATGTCTTGGAAACGTCTGCTTGACCCGCATTACAACGAGCCCGCTACCGCGCACCGGACGCGACACGGAATTCTGCTCCTCTGCATTTGGCCTCCCAGCGGCGCTTTCTGTTGGGCATCCGCCCCTCAGTCCTGCTTGGGAGGTGCCATCGTCATCAACTGTCCATCGTTCCGTCAGCTATAAAAGAACGCCACCCGCGCTCAGCATTTTGTGGGCTCGGTGGCTGCGCCACAATGATGACCACTAATCCTTTCGTCTTCGCCACACAAGTCTGTAAGCAATATTCCCTGTTTTCTAAACGGACGAGCAATTACTTTTTAGTTCAGCTACCGGGCCCACGGCGTTGTGTTGCTGTTGCTGTTGAAATTGTTGATGCAATTCGATGTTTACTGTTACTGGCTGCTGATATCGAATCTAACCCTGGTCCTGACACATCTGCCGTAATGTCTGAATTGCGAAAACTAACTACCGGGCAGTCTCAGCTGATTTCAGAGGTTAAGAACCTTAAAGACAAGCTACTAACTACTGAACAAACATTAACTGTCGTAAGCCAACGTCTAACTGACTTGGAAAACCATTACCAGAACCTTCTCACAACCAGGATCCGACATTGGCAGCTTGAGGGCCGACTGTACGCAAACAGCTGGCTTAGTTAGCAACATTGAAGCCCGTCTGGATGATGCAGAAAATCATTCGCGCCGAAACAACCTAATTTTTTTTCGGTGTTCCTGAAACAAACATAAAAGAAAGCTTCGCTCAGTCGGAGCAACTAATTATTGACATCTGTCGCAACCACTTAGACGTCAATGTAGATCCTAAGGAAATTGACCGTGCACACCGTCTAGGTAAACTCAGCCAAAACCGACACCGTCCCATAATTAGTTAAGTTTACCTTTCACAAAACTAAATCTGCAATCCTCTCCTGTGGCCGTAAATTCAAGGGAACAGATTATAGCGTGGGTGAGGATTTTTCCACTGCAGTCCGTACTGCACGAAAACATCTTCTTGCTTTTGCTAAATCTAAAGCAGTGCCATATTCCCTGCGGTACAAAACGCCATTCATCGGACCGCAGCGTTACATTTTTGACGCATTATCTCATACGGTAAAAGAATGCGCTGTCTAGCAATCAGCTCGTCTAACGAAAAGGCCCTGTCGTACTAAAACCATCCCCTTTAAATGATCCGTCCTTTTCCATCATTTTCACAAACATACGTAGCTTCTTGCCGAAACGAGAGGCCATATCAAATCTTCTATCGTCCTCCGCCAGTAATCCGCTGGTACTAACAGAGACCTGGCCGACTAATGACGTCAATGACGTTGAACTTCTTGGTGACTTGCCAAACTTCAACATATTCCGGAAAGACCGCGAGGGCTCCCGAGGGGGGAGGCGTTCTCATCGCTGCTAGTCAGAAGCTGTCTTGGTCCGTTATTAATATCGCGACTGGCCTAGGAAATAGCGTGGCTATTATGTCGCGTTAGACCAAAAACAGTCTTACTTGGTGTATGTTACAGGCCACCACGAAACAGCCCAGACTTTCCAGAGAAACTTAATAATACACTAACCCAGCTTCATACAGCTCATAGTAATGCCAGTGTTATTCTTCTCGGTGATTTTAACTATCCAAGCATTGACTGGACTAACCAAGTTTCCACAGTAAGCAACTCTGAAGCAACCAACTTTATTGATGTTTGCCTCAATTTCAACCTTACGCAGTTGGTCTCCGAACCAACACGCATCACGCAGGAATCGGCAAATACTTTAGATTTAATACTTACAAAGAGTCCCCGAAAGCCTATCATCCATTACGTACCTCAAAGAAATTAGTGATCATAAGGTTATCCAAGCCACGTTTAACTTCGCGACAGTCCCACGCCACACTTCTATTAAAGACCATTCGCCTTTATGACAAAGCTAACTACGAAGCAATAAATGACGACCTAATCACGTTCCTTCCTTTCTTCAAAGCGGACTTCGAAAGCCGAAGCGTTGAGGATAACGGGGCCCTCTACAAAACTAAAATGGACGAGCTTGTAAATAAATATATACCTAAAATCACCTTCCGCGCTAACTCACAAAAACCATGGTTCACAAGATCTCTCAAAAGATCAGAAAATAAAAAGAAGCGGCTTTACCGTGCAGCTAAACTCACAGAAAATGCGCATGCGTGGGGAAAATGCTATGCCGCTGAGGACTCTTATTTGAAAGAAATACGAAGTGCTAAATATCTTTTTTTTTCATGTTGAGCTGCCTAAACTATTACAAAACAATCCTAAGAAGTTTTGGGAAGTAATTAATCCTCACAATACTCGTACAATAAATCTTACTAACGAGCTCGATAAAGTTTTGTCTGATGCTGAATGTGCTGATCAATTCAATAGTAGCTTTTCGTCTGTTTATACCGTAGAAAGTGATGCGCGTTGTTCTTTTTTACTTCCCTCCTCTCTCATTGAATCAAAAATATCACCTATTGTATTCTCTGCCTACAGGTATATCTTCTCAGATTGCAAATATTAAACTTTCCTCATCATCTGGCGTCGATGATATCACGTCAAAGTTCCTTAAAAACAGGAGGAGGATAGGTTGAGGAGGTGTGCGCGCCGGCAGGTGTTAGATGTGAAGCATCTTATGGCGAAGCTTAATCCGGTGGTGGTGGTGGTGGTGTGCCGCGTGCCCACCCTTACTGCGCATGCGCAAACCCTTTCAAAAAAAAAATAAAGATAAAAAACCTCCTCTCTCCCTCTCTCCTCCCCCTAGGCATCCCTCCCCGCGGCAACCACACCCTCACTGCGCATGCGCCTCCCTTCCTCTCTCCCCTCTTACACTCCCCCCTCTCTCCATCCCTGCCCGCGGCGTCTAACTCCCCCCTGCGCATGCGTGTCCCCCCTCTCTCTCCTCTCCTACGCTCCCCCCTCTCTCCTCTACGCATCCCTGCCCACGGCGTTCCACACTCCCCCACTGCGCATGCGTGTCACCCCCTCTCTCTCCTCTGCTACGCTCCCCCCTCTCTCGCCTCGCGACGCCGACGCAGGCAGCGTCTGCTAGCGAGTTTCTTGGTTGAAAAAACCGACCGCTCGCGCTGCACAACCGTTCACTGGCCATCCCCGTATATATGGCAATGGATCTTGACCTCCAAGGTGGTGCCGGTGGGAGATTTCTCCTGTGCGTTGTTGGAACAATAAAAATTCGCAGCGTGCGCGTTAACTAAAAGCGGAGTGCGGGTCTCTGTGTCCAGTCGGAGTCTTCTGTCTCTCATTTCCCATTAGCAGCGATTGGCATGTTCCAGTAGGAACTGCTCCATCACTGCCTGCTTTGCGCCTCCCCAGTTTTCTCTCCTGCGCAACGCTGCGATGAGCGCCAGCGTCAACGCCGCCGCCAGTGTAAGCGTTAGCGCCCGCTGCTTCACATCTACACATGGTTCCCTTTAGCGGGAGATGGTGTAATTTTTATTATATTCACAGTCTCTTGACACTGCCACCTTACCCGAGGACTGGAAAGTGGGAAAGGTCCTTCCAATCTACAAAGCCGGTAACAAAAACTCTCCATTGAACTACCGACCCATTTCATTAACCAGCGTACCATGCAAGGTCATGGAACACGTCATCTACTCTCACGTCATGAATCATCTAGACTCGATCCAGTTCTTTAATCCCTCACAGCATGGTTTTCGTAGAGGTCTATCATGCGAAACACAACTAGCCATCTTCCTTCACGACTTGCATGCTAACCTCGACCTCCACGTACAGACCGACGCTATCTTTTTTAGATTTTGCCAAGGCATTCGATAAAATAGCACATAGAAGATTAATACTAAAGCTCAGCCATTTAAACATAGATCCCAATATTCTCTACTGGATTAAAGCATTCCTAACAAACCGCTCTCAAACCGTTCTTATTAATAACAAAAGCCTCTAGTCCGCTCCCAGTAACATCAGGTGTGCCACAAGGATCCGTCCTTGGGCCCCTTTTGTTCTTAATATATATTAATGATTTGCCTTCAACGGTATCAGCTAACATCAGAATGTTCGCCGACGACTGCGTGATTTATAGAACCATAAATAACCCTCTCGACGAACATGCTTTACAGAATGACCTTAACCTCGTAATAGACTGGTGCCACCAATGGCTAATGACTCTAAATCCTAGCAAATGCAAATCTCTAACCTTCTCTCGACGTTCTAATCCCCTTTCTTTTCCGTCCTCAATTTCTGGTGTTTCCGTCGAGGCCGTTAACTCGTTTAAATATTTGGGGCGCGTGGCTTGGAAGGGTAACGCGTAGGTTATGCGACTGATGACAAAGGCGTGCATCAATCGCAAGGTGTCTGCCTCCGTCATTCCCTCTTTGCCACGCGCGATTCTGTTGATGAGCGCGGTGATGCTGCGTACCGTGCGCTTGAGTTTGGAGAGCGCGATGCAGACGCTACTCGTTTCTTGTACGTGCATCCCAAGAACCCGAATGTTTGGTGTCCTCTTGATGGGTTCGCCATCGAGAAAGAGTTGTAGGGTCGGTGCTCTATTAGCCTGGGTGTTTTTTGGTCTGATGTGCAGGTAGGCCGACTTGGAAGGGGCGCATTTCATGCCTGCTTCTTTTGTGAAGGCCTGGACCGTGTCAATGGCCTTTTGGAGGGTGTCTTGTCGGTCGCCGTACGATCCTCGGGTGGCCCATAGCGTGATGTCATCCGCGTATATGGCACATCCGAGATCTTGGTGTTTCTCCAGTTGTAGTGCCAGCTTTCGTAGGCCGACATTGAAAAGGAGCGGTGATAGTATTGAGCCTTGAGGGGTGCCTCGTCCCGGTAGGTCGTACGGGAGGGAGCGTGTCGTACCGATTCCCACACTGGCCGTACGGTTGCTCAAGAAGTCTTGCACGTAGCAATATATCCTATGTCCACACCCGACGTCTTCGAGCCCCTCAAGAATGGTGGAGTGCGAGATAGTGTCAAATGCTTTTTGGATATCGAGTGCGAGCAAGATTCTGTCCGGACTGCCCGGTGGTGGGTTGAGGACTTCGTCTTTTAGCATTAGGAAGACGTCTTGGGCCGATACTCCTCTCCTGAAGCCGAACATTGTGTATGGAAGCAGATCGTTCTGCTCTATGTAGGTCTCTAATCTGTTGAGGACTACTCGCTCGAAAAGTTTGCCCAGGCATGATGTGAGCGAGATGGGGCCGTAGTTGTCGTAATTCGCGCGGTTTACCCGGCTTCGGTATCAGAATTACGTTCGTCGTTTTCCATTCCGATGGTAGTCGACCATTGGGTTTCCATACCATGTCATTAAAGAAATCTGTTAACTGTTGGATGGTCGCATCACTCAGATTTCTCAGCATGGCGTTGGTAATCTGATCGGGGCCTGGTGCGGTGTTTTTCTTGAATGTCTGAGTAGCGGCGTAGAGTTCTGCGAAAGTGATGGGGGCATCAAGATCTCCGTTTTCTTGGCCGTGATAGTCTCTGGGGCCAGGTGAGGGTGTCTGTGCTTCTCCAGTGCAGGTATTCTTAAGCAGTTGGATCAGCTCGTCTTCCGTACCTGAGTATTCTCCGATGAGTTTTCTCATGACGTTATTTGTTTCCGTGCGCGTGCTGGATGGGTCTAGCATGCAACGAAGAATAGCCCAGGTCTTTTTGGTGCTAAGGGTGCCTCGTAGGGAGTCGCAGAAATTTCGCCAGTTGTTGTTATTGAGCTCTCTGGCATAGGCGTTTGCTTCTTCTGCCAATTGGGCTATCCGGCGACGTAGTTTGCGGTTGTGTCTTTGGCGCTTCCAACGCTTTGTTAGACTTCTGCGGGCCTCCCAAAGATGTGCCAGGTGGTTGTCTACCGCCGGAGTTTCCGGTGTGGTGTGATACTCTTTGGTAGTGGCGTTATATGTGTCTTTAAAGAAAAAGCTCCATTCTCCTGCCGAGGCTGGTGTTGAAAGTGCTGTCTGTTGTTTTTCTCTTGTACTTTTTCCAGTCAGTGAGCTTGGCCGTCCCCAGGGATTGGCGAACTTTTGCCGTGTTGCAGCTTACATTAATAATATAATGGTCACTGCCTAGCGTCTCGTTCAGGTTGCTCCAGGTGACTCCTCTTACGTCGTTGACAAATGTTAGGTCAGGTGTGGTATCGCGAGCCACGCTGTTGCCTACTCTGGTGGGGACGCCCGGCAGCGTGATCAGCAGGAGGTCGTGTTTCTGTGTTGTCCTCAGAAGATTGGTGCCCTTTGCTGTGTCTCTCTTATATCCCCACTCTGAATGCCAAGCGTTGAAATCACCGAGAAGAATTAGTTTGTCTCGTCGCGCGAGTAGGGTTGATATGTGGTGTAGTAACGGCGAAAAGTCAGCTTTTTGGTCTCTGGGTGAGCTGTAGACATTAACCAAGACGCACTTGGGTCGTCCCTTCTTCACCGGCCAGATAGTTAAAATTTGGTGGTTAATTTGTACTCCCGGTGCCGCGGTGCTCGTTATGGCAAGGTCTTTCCGAGCCAGAGTTGCCACCATTGGGTAGTCTGGGTCCGTGTATAGGCAGTAACCCTGAATGGGCCTCGGTTGCTTCCCCACCTCTTGCAAGCAGATGACGTCGGGGGGGGGGGGGGGGGGACTAGCGCCGTCTTGATGTATTGTGTTAGTGTCGCGTGTTTGTTGTGTAGTTATCGGCAGTTCCACTGCCATATAGCGAGATTCTCTTGTTGCCTGGTTGTGTTGTTAGCCATGATGAGGGGTTTCGGAGGCTGCACTATCATCGGTGTCCGTGTTGAGCATCATCTCTGGGCTCATCTTGTCGGAAGCGAGGTTATGTCGTCGTTTACGCGGTCGTTGGAACTTCTGAACTGAATCATCCACGTATCCTTTTAGTTCCTGAAATTCCGCAAACATCTGCTGCATTTGGGCTTGTAGTTGTTCGTGCATTTGTTGAAATTGTTGTTGAATTTGTTTTTGCTGCAGCGCAAGCATGTGTTCGACTCGCATTAGTGTCCCTTGCGTTGTCGCTTCGTGTGGCACAGGTTTTGTTTGTGTTGGTGGCCGCAGAGGCAATACTTGTACTGATTGCGTGGGTTGTACCGCAAGTGGTAGCGCTGATGGTTGCTGTTGCGGCAACAGAGTGGGTGTTGTGGGTTTCAGCGTCTTCGCCTGCGCCATGAGCATAGCTACCTGCCGCTTGAGTGTTTCCACCTCTTGCGTTTTGCTATCTAAGCTGGCCTTAAGTTTTCTGGTCTCTGAAATGGCTCGCTGGTGTTCCTCACTCTGCGTAACGAGTTTGGTCGTGGAAGACGCGCCCCCCCTCCCGGCTTACCTCTACTGGAGCATTCTTGGGAGTCGGTCCTTGATCCTCGCTGGCTTTTGGGTCTTTCCACTGGTGCTTTCCTCGCCGGAGTCTGGGATCGGGCTTCTCGTTTGTGGGTGCTTGTGGAAGTGGTGGTGCTTGCGCGTTGCGCAGATTTGGAGCGGGATTTGTCCGTGCTCACGCTTTCACTTCTCGCGCTTCGACCCGCCCTGTATTCATCTTCCTCGCCTTCGGAGGAAAACCATCTGAATTGCTTGGTGGCCTGTGAACGCGAGGTCCGCGATGCTCGTGGTTGTCGTGGTTGCTTTAGGCGCTTAGTGCAGCTCTTGTCCCCGGTGAGATGGGCCCCACCACACGAGGCACAGTTCGGTTCACAGGGGTGACCCGCGCTGGGGTTCTCGAGGCCGCACACGTTGCAAATTTGTCGCGCAGGATTAGGGCAAACGTCCGCGCGGTGCCCCTTGTCGCGGCAGATTTTACAGACTTGAACGGTTGCGCGAAAGGGGTGGCACAAGAGTTCACCTCCGTAATAGTATACGGATTTTCGGTAGTATGGGCCCGCTGAACGTGAGGGTAGCACTTTGAGTATCTCCAATCATACGGGCCTGCGGCAGCTTGACTCCTTGAGTGCGAATCCGCATGTTGCCTAGCAGGGTCTCTGTCGGAGTGTGTTGCGGTATGCCGTGCACCACTCCTCTCAGGGCGTCTTCTCCGGTGGCGGCATATGCTTTGACAGCGTGTGCGGTGCCGTTAATGGTCAGGAGGCGAATTCCCCGTGCTTTCATGGCTACTTCTTGGTGCGGAGTAGAGAAGATGGCAATGTTTGAGCCTGGTTTGATTCGCAGGAGAAAGTGTTCTCCAGAGAATTGATGCTTGCAGGATTCAATAATGGCTGTCGCTAGTGCTGGTGTGATGATGTTACGCAACGGTAAGCCTGGATGTGGTCGTATAACGATCTTGAAATCGTCCTTTGGCAGAGGTGGCAGTTTGGGTGCTTTCTTCTTTTTCAGAGAAAGTGGTCGCTTGGTGTCTGTGTTCGTTTCCGCGTCGTGTTTGGCCGGCGCGTTGCTGCGCTTCCGTTCCGACGCTTGTTTCTTCCGCTGGCGCAGTGTTAACAGTTTTCCAGTCTGCAGCGTTATCAGCATCGTTGGGGGAAGGTTGAGCAGATCCACTCACCTCCGTTTGGCTGGTTGAATACCCCGTCGACGTGCCGGGCCCGGTGAGGTCCATTCCGTCGTCTTCATTCGATGCTTGTCGGTGTTGAGTCTCGGTGCTCGAGAAAACTCCAGTTGTTTCCGTAGCCATGGTTAGACCAGCTCTGAGCCGACCCCGCGCCGCCGGCGCAGTGGGTGCTGAGCGCCTGAGAGCCGTTCGGCCTAGCGAGTGCACCACGTGGGCCGGTCTGTTTACATACGTTGCTTGTTGTTGAGACGTTCCAGGTCTGAGTGGGTGGTATCTTCCGATTCCTCTCGTCTTTACGAATCGATCGGTGTAGCTTTTCGGTGGTTTGGGACAAGATTTCACATCGAAATCACTCAAAAATGCGGAGAGCGACGTGAGCTAGACTGCACTGCTCGGCGAGGAGTAGGCTTGCAGTGGTGGGCTGCAGGTGACGGGCGTAAGGCGGCGATGGTGCGTCGGAGCCGGGCGACGAAGTCGGTGGGATCTGACGTCGTAGTGCTGGATGGCAGTGCAGAGAGAAATTCACCTGGGAGACGGAGTGGTTCCCCGTAGACGAGCTCTGCTGGTGTAGCGTGGATGTCCGGCTTGAAGGTGGCACTAAGACCGAGGATGACGGCTGGAATGGCCTCGAGCCAGGTTGAGTCCAGGTGGCACATAATGGCTGCTTTGAACTGTCGGTGGAAACGCTCGATCATTCCGTTGGCGCAGGGGTGGTAACTGGTGGTTCAAGCGTTCAAAACCGATGGTCAGCCCGAGGAAGCCTGAAGAGGTGCGACTCGGAACTGTCGTCCTTGGTCGGTGGTTACGCGGCGGGGGGGCGCCGAAACGGGCAATCCAGCCGGTGAAGAAGGCCGAGGCGACGTCTTCCGCGGTGATTCCCTCGAGGGGCCATGCCTCGGGCCATCGAGTGTACCGGTCGATGGCGGTGAGGCAGTAGCGATAGGGTCCAGCCGGGGGAAAGGGTCCTATGATGTCGAGGTGGACGTGCTCAAACCGACCAGAGGGCTGAGGGAATGTTCCGAGTGGTGACGTGACGTGCCTGGTGACATTAGCGCGTTGGCATTGAATGCAGGAGCGCGCCCAGGTGCGACAATCCCGCTGCATGGAGGGCCAGACATAGCGGTCAGCCACGAGGCGTGTAGAGGCGCGTATGCCGGGATGGCTGAGGTTGTGGAGCTGGTTGAAAAGACCACGGCGATGAGACAGGGGAGTACATAGGGCCTGCTTCGTCCTGTCGACATGTCGCAACAGATTGTGGTTGTCGACCCTGGAATGGGGACTTGTTGTAGCTGTAGTGAGGACCTGACCTTGAGAAGTTCCTGCATTTCGGCGTCCGTAGTCTGAGCCTCGGCGAGGACGTCGGCTGTTATCTGCACCGAGCTGATGGCTGCCACATGTGAAAGTGCGTCCGCGACCACATTGTCTTTCCCGCTAACGTGTTCGATGTCGGTGGTAAACTGGGCAATGAACGAGAGGTGGTTCTGTTGAACCGGCGGGAGTTTGTCCCGACGTTGAGAGAAGGCGTAGGTAAGAGGCGTGTGGTCGGTGTAAATAGTGCAGTGCTGCGCTTCGAGAACGCGGCGGAAGTGTTGAACTGCTTCGTATATGGCCAGAAGTTCTCTGTAGTAAGCTGGCGAATCTCGTCGGGGCAACGGTCGTGGTTTCGTCGGTGGAACTGGCCTTTGAAGGGGTAGTCTTCCGAGCTGAGAGTTTCCTGGAAAAGAATGCCAAGGGGTGCCAGGTGTTGTCCACACGTTGCATGAGGGCAGCGCCGACGGCGAAACTGAGGCGTCCGTGAAGAGTCCCAAGGGAGCGTCAGGAACGGGATGGGAGAGAAGCGTGGCAGTGCAGAGAGCAGCCTTGCATTCCTAGAAAATTTTCACCAAAGTCGGTGTCCACGTGACGGGTTGGTTGCCTCGTAGACCAGCCAAGGCATCATGACGGGGTGCCTGGTAGTCGGCGGCGTGCGGTAAGAAACGTCTATAAAAGTTCAGCATACCGAGGAAACGGCGAAGGTCTTTAGCGTTGGTGGGTTGAGGGTACTTCTGCAAGTCAGAGATGCGTTCAGGCAAAGGTCGAGTCCCCTCTGACGAAACTTCATGGCCGAGGCGAGGCGTTGAAGCAACAGACGAAGGTGCCCGTGGTGTTCGTCGGCGTCACTTGAAAAGACCAATATGTCGTCAAGATAGACGAAGCAGAAGTCAAGGCCGCAGGATGACTTCGTCGATGAAGCGCTGAAAGGTTTGTCCAGCGTTCCTCAGGCCGAAGGTCATGAAGGGAAACTCGAACAAGCCAAAGGGAGTGATGATGGCTGTTTTCGGGACGTCATTCGGATTGACGGGTACCTGTGTATAGGCCTTCACCAGGTCTAACACGGAGAACACGTGGCAGCCATGAACCCGATGGGCGAAGTCCTGTATGTGGTGGACGGGGTACCTGTCTGGGATGGTGCGCGCGTTGAGGGCACGGTAGTCCCCACAGGGCGGCCAGCCTTCGCTCTTCTTCGGAACAAGGTGGAGTGGCGAGGCCCATGGACTGTCAGAGCGGCGAGCGATTCCTTCGCGGACCATGACCTCGAACTCTGCTTTGGCTATGCGCATGCGGTCCGGGGCAAGGCGACGGGCGCGGCAGAAAACCGGCGGGCCTGAAGTGGTCCGGATGTAGTGCACGGTGGTGTGCTGCACTTTGCGTGGAAGTCCGCTGGGGCGCGTCAATCCGGGAAATTCGGTGAGGATGGCGTGGTACGGCGAGTGATTGTCAAAACTGAGTACCTTGATGCTTGGCTGTTGTGCGGTCGTTCGCTAGCCTGGGGTGGAATGTCCCGTTGTCGCGTCGGTGAGACGATCGTGGCGGCAGTCTGGCAGGAGGTTATAATGTGCCAAAAAGTCCGAGTCCGATTATTGGTTCAGCGACGTCGGCGATCACGAAATTCCAATGAAGGTCGCGGCATAGGTTCCTGAGCTGGATGTGCAGGCGCAGCGAGCCGTACGTCTTGATTGTGGACTGGTTTGCCGCGCTGAGCTCGAAAGATGTCGGCGGGCGAGGACCTTGAAGATGGGATCGCGGGTAGCAGCAAATGTCGGAACCGCTGTCGACAAGGAAACGCTGCTTCGTGATTTGGTCGGTGACGAAGATGCGACGGCCTCCGGGTTGGCAGCTTGCGGTAGTCTCTACGAGCTGCTGTTGGCGTTTCTTGTTGGCGGAGCAGGGCGGTCGACATTGCCGGGCTCTGTCACCGAATCGCCGGTGGTAGTAACACGGGCCGTTGTTGTCAGGTTGCCGCGATGAAGTGGTGTTACGGTCGCGGATTTTCAAGTGGCGGCGCCTGTTGCATCGGAAGACGTTCACCCAGGTGTTGTTGAATGGTGGTGAGCTGTCGATTGATGTCTTCGATACGGCGCGCAAGCTCTGTGGTGTTCAGCGGTGCGGCGACGGCGTGGATGGTGGACGACAACTGCGGCAAGAAGGCTTCGACGACGCGATCAGCAATCTCCGCAAGTTCGTCGAGAGGTAGCCTAACCTGAGCCTGCAGAATTGCCTGGACGTGCGGCGGGAGTCGTTGGAGCCAAAGCGCTCGCAGGAAAGAATCCTGGACTTGCGTGTTGCCCGCGAGCGCACGCATGTGGCGCAGGAGCTGCGAAGGTTTGCGCTCAGCAAGCTCTGCGCACTGAAGTTGTCGTATCTTCTGTTCTTCCGAGAGCGACAGGCGGCGGATAAGTGCAGTCTTCAGGTGTTCATAGAGGTTGGCCGTTGGTGGGTTGGTAAGAATATCCCGGACGTCGTTGTCATAACGTTCGTCCAGGTGGGCGACGACGTAATCGTAGCGGGATTCCGGTCTTGCGTGATGCGCGCCAGGGGAACTGGGCCTCGACCTGGGCAAACCAGAGCTCGGGCGAGTCCACCCAAAAAGGCGGAAGCTTGACAGCAACACGCCAGGAGGCAGCGTGCGGGATGCCTTCTGTAGGAGCTCCGACGTCCTCAGCGGAGCGGGCAGGCACTGCCTCGGTTGGGGAGGCGTTGCGAGAATGCTGCAGTTGCTGGGTCTGCAGTTCCTCTTGAAGTTGTTGCACTTGCTGGCGCAGAGCGGTGAGGGCTTCTAGGTCGGCCATGGCGGGGCGGTTAGTTCGGTTTCCGGGTCACCAGATGTGAGATGCCGTGTCGACGAAAGGACGCATCCCAACATGAAACATAACGATCGTTCATTTAGCGTAGTAGCAGCAGCGGGGCGAGCATACCCCCGCTGCGCTCGAACGGTTAGAGGAAGACTGAACACTTCCGAGCTTGGCAGCTTGGTTTATAGCCACCGTCGATGACGTAAGCCTCCGGTGACGCTGCGGTGGTGCTGTCCCTTATCGGAGGCGTGTTGCAGCACGAGGCCGTGGCACGCCGGGCTAGCTGGTGGCGAGGCGGAGGCTGCGCCGGTTTGTGCGCAGTGTGTCGCCACAGACCAAAACTAGAGTACGCATCGCTATCTGTAGCCCTCACCAGTCCTACCTCGACTCTGCCCTGGAAGCCGTCCACAACCGTGCTGCTAGATTCATCCATTCCACCTATCATTACCGAGCTAGCGTATCATCAATGAAAGCAGAATCCGGGTTATCTAATCTCTGTCTTCGCTGTCGCATTGTCACGCTGTCTTTGTTCCACAAATTCTTTTACAGTGATCTCGGCCATCCACCTTACATCGTTCACCTTATCCGCATACCTCATCGCGGCGGACATGAACTTCAAGTGTCACGCCCACGTGCTCGCACCGTCACATTTTCCTCTTCATTTTTTCCCCAAGCAGCATCAGATTGAAATGGCCATTTCCCACAACATTACAGCCATTACTATTCCATCAACCTTCTTGAACAATGTAACCAATTTTCTTTCAGAATGAATTTCACCTGGCTATACTGTAAACCCACCCCTTATGTAATACCCCTTGAGGGGTCTTTAAGGAAATAAAGTGATGTGATGTGATGATATTCTGGTTTTCACGTATCTTTAAAGCAGAAAGGCTCAAGAAAAATAGCAAAGAGCAACGGCGACAGGGGACACCCTTGACGCACTCCTGATAGCACCGGCATGTTGTCACTCAGTCGTTTATTTATTATCAGTTGAGCAGAGCATTTTTCATCAGCCATGGCGACACCGTCGTGAATGATTCCACCTACGTTGATTTGTTCTAACGTGGCCTTAAGAATGCTGTGAGCAAGTCTGTCGAAAGCTTTTTCCATATCGAGCTGGACCATTGCTACGCACCCGAGGCTCGCGTCGCAACACTCCAGTATACTTCTAGCGACGTGAATATTAGTGAATATTGTCCTCTTCTTTATTCCGCAAGTTTGGTGCGGACCAACTATTGTGTTAATAACAGACTGTAGTCTTTTTCCTAGTACCTTCATGTATATTTTATAATCCACATTTGTGAGACTTATAGGTCTATATCCCTTTACTGACTGTAGCTTAATTGGGTGATTTGTTTTAGGTATTAGCACAATGTGACTTCTAAATGAGGGTGGTAGCTGTTTAAGTTCGTATGCTTCTGCTATAACACTGTGAAGTATTTCTGCAGTTTCAGCCTTAAACGTTTTGTAGTAGAGCGCTCCGAGCCCATCAGGTCCCGGCGACTTTCCGCTACCAAGGTTTCTATTGCGTGTAAAATTTCAGTGACTGTGATAGGCCTTTCGAGTCCCTCTTTCACTTCGTCATCTACCTTTGGTGGAAGTGCCAGAAAGGTATCCACGAACTCTTCGGATACCTTGACCTGCTTGCCTAGCAATTTCTGGTAATGCTCAACAAAGGCTGTCTCTATTGTACTTTGGTCAGGCCGCCAAAGCGTCGTTAAACCAGATTTCTTTAATACGGTTACGTGATGCGTAACCTTTGTCTTCACTGAGCGCGCGTTTCGCTGGCGCTTCCCCTTGCCATAATCGCTCCGTTCAAGCCCTTATCACTGCGCCTTGATAACGCTCCGCATCCATCGCTTCAAGTTCGCTTTTGATCGCTTTCTGTACTAAATAATCCCGGTACAGTGCACTCGGTGTTTTGAAAGTAATCTAGCATGTTTTGTAATTCTTTTTCCCTTTGTTTTGCTTTGCAGCGTAACACCGTCGTCCTCTCGATCGCAAGTAGTTTAACTTCATTTTTAAAACTTTCCCATATCTCCGCTATGTTTGACCCAGCATCCTTTCTTACCGTTTCGATTTTTTCCATTACAGCTTTCATGAAGCATTCGTCTTCTAAGATATTATCGTTCATTTTCCAAAGTTCCCAGTTAAACTTCGACCCACTGTACTTTTTTCCCGACCGTACACATCACTATGCTGTGGTCGCTAAAGCTCACATGTTTCACTGCGTAGTTCGTGACCACTTGGCACAAGGCCCGCTGACATGTATATCCGGTCTAGCCGAGCATGGCTCACCCCTTTTGGAAGTTAGTGTAAACAACTTCATTTCCACGTAAGATGTTTCCAACATCGGCTAATTCAAAATTCGACACGATTTCATGAAGCCTCATTGCACTCGTATCTCTCCCTCTCGTATTCTGTACACGGTCTTCAGGCATGCAAACACAATTAAAATCTCCTAGGAGATTGTAATGGGCGTGACTCGGAGGCAGACGCTCAGCAACAGAACAAAAGATTTATTGCGCGTTGCAATAAATAGCGGGATACAGATGACGTCATTCGCACGTGGCTCGCGTGCGTCTGACACAGAGAGCGGCGTCTGATGCCGCGTCCTAACAAGAACCACTTTTCTGTCAGGTGTCAGAAGTTTGGCCACATAATAAAAAAAAAGCATTTCTTTCCTGTACAATGTTTGGAGCATACACATATATTATTCGCCAACATACATCATATAAATCAAAATCACAGAGCACAAATCGTCCATCCTTGAGTTGTTAACACACTTTGTTCAACGATACCGACAGCGTTGCGCAGCATTAATAAACACCCCCCTGACCTGCCCACCGCATGACTTACGCAAACATTGCACCGTGATTTAAACACATCAACCATTTTCGTTGTTTGCTCTTCACTTTCAATCTTTGTTTCTTGGGCAGCGAGAATGTCTATGTCGTTTTCCATCAACAGGTGATTTAATTGCACTTGTCACCGCCTGGCCGTTAACCCTCGAACATTAAGCGTGGCAATACGAAGTGCTACATTATTACTAGGCCATGAAAAGAGGAGAGAAAGCTCAAAGTACCCTTACACAACAAATTATACTGCAAAGAAACTTACATCGTTCTGCTCTCCCTTCATGTTTGACGCATAGTTTGCAGGCCCACCAGTTCCGCTGCAAACGAGCACTAGGGTCAGGAAGTTCCCACACGAAGACCGTCCACAACCATAGACCACTCCCAGACAGCGACCCCGCTAATGCGGGGCGGCCGTTGGCGAATTCCGCTTGTCTGGCGGAATGTTCGGTTTTGGTTTCAGGGTTCCGCGTCTGAGAAGGGTAGCTTTCGAAGGAGGACCCTCGCAGCTACCGTCGACCCCTTCACATCTATCTCCTCCCTCTGACGGGTCCCTGGGCCTCTTTGCGCTCGCACCGGTTAAGTCCATGCCCTCAACACGCTCTAAAGTAGCGTCTACTCCAGAGGAGCTTCGAGGTGCCTCCACCTTAGTAGCCACCACCTTTGGACGTACCGTGGATGCCTCCGCTCGCAGTCCGTCTTGGACCTTCGTTGTCTTGACTCACGTCTTTTCTTCCGCTGGGCTGAGATTCGCCACTAGCCTTCAGGTCTGACTTCTCCTGCAAAGCAGGCGAGTCACTGCTCCCTCCGGAAGTCGCTTCCGCGGTCGGCCTGGTCCATCATGTGTTCTTCCATGGAGTCGCCCCTGCCAAATCCGGTCACATTGGCATAGCTCCTCACGCACTGGGTCTCGTCGTGGCCGTAACGACGACAGAGCCCGCAACGTGGCACACGGCACTCGCGCCGGATATGGCCGGTGCCGTGGCACCGGAGGCAGAGCGGGGCTCTGCCAGGCACGGACACGAGCGCATGGTCTTCACCCACTCGTAGCTGATGTGGTATGTCTTCAATGGTCATGCCAGCTTTTCAAACGCAGCGACACCAGCCTGGTGTGAGAGCCTTTGTCCCCGCATTCCTGGAACACGCCACTTCTCCCTGCATATCTCAGTCACGGTGCCGTATGGCGCTAAGGACTGTTCGAACGTCCTCGTCAGGCGTCGTGTGAAGCAGCCAGTACATCTTCATCCTTAATGTCCTGGTGGCAGGGGTCAATAGCGACGCACCGGTGGTCCTTAACGCTGAACGTTTTCGCCGACAGAAGCTTCTTTTTTCCTTCTTCGTCCTTGAAAGTTATTGCCCAAACATGGTTCATCTGATACGCCCCTAAGGGCTATCACCTCCGGCATCAGCTTGAGACGATCCAGCGCATCGCGAAAATGCTCAACCCGGTAGGGGCGGGCTTTTAAATCACCAAGCAAAAACACAATATTGCAAACAGTTGTACCTGATGGAAGCTTGGGCAAAACGAGCTGATAATCCTGTGTCGACGTTTCCATAAGCGTAGGTACTCACTAGCGGCAAAAACACGAGCGACACGCCGCGTGCGGCAAACGTGCTCACGGCAGGCGCGTGCGTTCGTGTTTTCCATTCGCGTTTTACGCAACAAGGCAGTGGATACCTGGAGTCTCGAGTTGTATAATACTTCAAGAATTGCTGCCGCGCCGCGTAAAACACGAATGGGAACGGGAACGCACGCGCCTGCCGCGAGCGCGCTTGCCGCACGCGGCGTGTCGCGCGCGTTTTTGCCGCTAGTGAGTACGTACCCTAAGCCTGATACCACGGCTTGGCCGCACGAACCGCCCCTGAGGAGCGCAACATTCCGCGTCCGCACCGAACGGTAGCGAAGAGACAAGCCCAGCATGGTATGGCCGATGGCGGGAAGCGGACCTTTACGACTCCACTTATATCTGCCAATGCGCTCTTGTATACACGACTACAGTGTAACACCACAGAGGTTGAATTATTAAAGAGTGGACATAATAAATATGAAGCGAAGTAAAAATTTTAAAAAGAAATAAAGAACCCATCTAAAAATAAAAAAGAAAGGTGTCCATCAGCACTCGGTGTTCCCAGGTAGTTTCCCTCCCAAGTACTGACCGAGCCCAATGCTGCTTAGCTTCGGGGATCGGACGAGAACCGGCGCATTCAGCATAGTATGGCCGATTTTTAAAGCGATAGCGTTAAAGAGCTCGCTTCGCAGAAATTCCGGCGTCGGCGTCGGCGTCGGCATCGGTGTCGGCGTCGTTGGTTGTGAGCGAAAAATCATCATCTTGTCCGTGACCGAAAAATCGAGAAAGATGCAAATAAAATAAATAATAAAATTTTTCGGGTCCGAGTGAGGATTGAACCCGGGTCGTCTGCGTGGCAAGCAGGTGTTCTACCACACAGCCATGCCTCTGGTTGGAAATACTGTGAAAATAACTTCCTCTGCTTGGAAATGCAGTGAAAATAACTTCCATGCTTCGCAAACGCAAGCGTCCTTTATATAGGCGTCGCAATATGACATGTAATATCCCAGGAATATTGCGTGGTACAAGCGTCCATTGCTATCGGGCGTCAGAATATGTGACTATAATAACGATTTCATAGTTTAAAGCCAGCCACCCATTACAAGCGGCACACACCTTACTGCGCGTATTCCCTTAACACCACGTAGTGGGTGCATTCCCCACATTTGCCGCGCATAATTGCTCCTGGTTTAAAGCATACTACCCATTACATAGTATGTACTAAGTGATTGAAGTAGGTACTAGGGACGGGATATCGCTATCGCGTCCAACTCTTGAAGGCGAAGCTTAAGGGTCCCCCCAATTTTTTTTTATTTATTGCCTGTCTTGGTCAAAATACAACGCAAACATGACACATCACATAACATACAATGATGGAGAAAACATGCCATCAGTCCTGTTTGGACTGATATTGTCGATTTTAAAATTCTTTCAATGATGCCAGAGGTTCAATCATCGGCAGCCATTCAGGCACCCATTCCTGTATCTTCACATTTTCAACAAAGCTAGACATGCTTTGTCTGAAATAAATTCTCGCTGGCTTAGCGTCCGGGTCGCAGTAGTATCCTGACATTCGAGCACGCCATATACAGTGGAGGGCCGTCAACAATACTAAATCCAACGGGACTCCTTCGTCGTTATCTACAGCCAGATACCTTATCCCATGTGGATTTAATGGAAAGCCTTTCTTTAATGTCCGCTGCAAGATGTCCCAAAGATATACCCCTTCTCAACAATGCAAAAAAAAACGTGGTCTATGGTTTCGGGTTTGTTGCATATTAAGCAGTGTGATCCCCATGGTGTAAAACAGCCCCGCTCGTCTGTGAGGGTCTTTACAGATAGCGTTCCGGAGTGTAATTTAAAGCAAAAAGTTTTAACCCCCGTAGAAACCGGCATGTTTCTGACGCTCTTCAGTACATTTTGTCCACGCCTTCCACTGTATATGGCTCTGTACAAAGGCACTGGTAGAACAATATCACACACAGCTCTATACAATTCTTTACGTTTAACACAGAGAAGATACTCGAAAGAAAAACGAACCGATAAAAAAGCCGCACACTATCTACGACTTCTTTCAGATAGCCATGCAACGCCCCCGGCATGCTATTATCAGAAGAGACAACAATTTCCGGTAGGGCGTTGCCTAACCTTAGTTGGCATACAGTGCGCAAAAAGGGATCGCTAACATCGCGAAAAAACAAAAATCTGTTCACCAGCTGTCGTACAAAAAGATGCGCCAAGCCTAGTCCCCCGTACTTCACCCTCCGGAACAAATTGGTTCGGCTGCACCTTTCCCAAGCTGAACTCCATATTAACACCGCGAACACTCTGTGCAACTTTTGTACGTTTACTCTGGAACAGTGCAACACCTGCATTATGTACCATAACTTAGTGATGAAAAACATGTCACACACATTCGCCCTCCCAAAAATAGACAGGTTCGTGCTCTTCTATCTGTCTGCTTTTTCCTTGGTTTCTTTACACTGGTTCATCCAATACTCTTCACTGTTTTTGTAACTATCCAAGGGTACACCCAGATACCTGGTCGGCGTGTTCAGCCAGCGCACGTTGGCAAAATACTCTGGCATTGAAGGCCAGGTGCCGTGCCACAACCCTATAGATTTCCCCCCAGTTCACTTTGCTACCCGTGACGTCACAAAAACGCTTTACAATGCTTATCGCTTCCTGTACACTTTCTATGTCTGTACAGCATACCGCAATGTCATCCGCATATGCCAGCAGCTTGACTTCCGTCGCCGCCAAGCTGAATCCGCGTATTTTTTTCATTCTCAGTGATTGCCAAGCACGTAGCTTCTATGTAAATGCCAAATAAAAGTGGACTGAGCGGGCAGCCTTGACGCACAGAACGCATCACGTGAATGGGGGCCCCCCAAAGTCTTATTAACAATTAAACGTGTTGTGCAGTTCTGATACGCGAAGGCCACTCCCTCTCTGATGATGGAACCAACATTAATATGCTCTAAGATGGAAAACAAAATATCATGCGCGACACAATCGAATGCCTTCTCCAGGTCTACTTGGAGGATGGCTACCCCAGCTAAAGCGGCGTCACAACACTCCAGCACGCACCTCATCTTGTGTATGTTCGAAAAAATTGTTCTCCTTTTTATCCCGCAGGTCTGGTGGTCTCCGACAATTTCTTTGATGACGCTTTGAAGCCTCGCTGCAAGGACTTTCATAAAAATCTTATAGTCAACATTTGTGAGTGATATTGGCCTATAAGATGTCACTAATTTAAGCTTTTCCCCTTCGTCTGTCTTGGGTATCAGTATGGTGTGCGCTTTACCAAATGAAGGTGGCATAGTTTTGCGTTTGTACACTTCATTGAATAAATCTGTCAACAAAGGGGAAAGTTCTCCTTTAAAAGTCTTGTACCAAACGGCGGTTAGACCGTCTGGTCCAGGCGACTTCCCCAAGTTAAGATGATCGATGGCGCTTTCTACTTCGCCTACGGTTATATCCCTTTCTAATTGGTCCTTTGATTCGTCACTCAGCCGAGGCAAGCGTTCAATAAACTCCTTTTTAAAACCATCTACATTCGCTTTTTGAAATGCGAAAAGCGACTGATAATGGGCGAAAAAGGCGCGACCAATAGTCTCATTGTCGCTCGCAAGTTTTCCGTTGCAGTACACCATCTCAATATTGTTTCGTCGTCCTTGCGCTTTTTCTAACCCCAGCGCTCTTTTAGTGGGCGTCTCTCCCGCCGCTAGATCCTTAACTCGCGCGCGAACCAACGCGCCTTTGTAGCGCTCCTTATCATGCTGTTCTAATTGTTCTTTTATGCTGCGCACATCGTCTTTACACGCCCCCCGGATTTTCGCTTTCAAGAATAATTAGCTGCTGCAGCGTTGAATGTAGGCTTGTTTCTTTCACTCGTGCCTCGTATTTAAGAAAATTCGATCTGTCTAAAGCTTTCATTTTGACTCTCTGCTTTAGGCACTCCCATTTTTCCGCTATTGTGTCAGTGTTCTCTTCGAAACTTTCAAATATGGTTCCATGTACTGCGTCTACGAATTCCTCATCATTTAGTAACTCAGCATTCAGCTTCCACAGCTCCCAGTTGAAAGGCTTTCGCTTATTCTTCATACCTATTTTACATGAAACCAATCAGTGACCGGAAAAAGACACTGGTACCACCGAATAACCGCGACACATTGGTATGATATCTAGCGACATGTACATGCGGTCCAACCGCGCATGGCTAGTGCCTTGAAATCGAGTGTACATTTCTTCGTGGTTCACTTCCAGGCATTCGTAGACATCATCAAGTTCGTTTTCCCCGATTAGTTTGGATAACATGTCACTGCTTTTATCCCGCAACCCTGCACTGTTAACTCGGTCCCGTGCATTCAAAACACAATTGAAATCACCGAGCAACACAACACTCTTATCGCAACTCATATATTGAAAGAGATTCGAAAAAAATAAAGTACGCTCTTCCACTCCATTCGGGGCGTATATGCCAATAATTCGAAAATCCACTCCGCAAAAAAACAAAATCACAATAAACAACTCTTCCTGACATACAAGAAAACACACTTTTTACAACAAGACCATTTAGTTTCTTAACAAAAAGAACACACCCGGCAGATGTCCCTATGGCGTGGCTCACGACAGCATAATATCTACCAGTGAAACGACGCACCATGCTCCCGGTTTCCTCCTCTCCGTCAACCTTAGTTTCCTGGACGGCCAGGATGTCAATATCTTGGTCTGTGACCAAACGTAAGAGCTGACTCTGCCTACGCTTGGCCGCCAGCCCTCTAACGTTCAGCGTAGCTATAGTGAGTGATGGAAACTGTGCCATTGCGACCGCTACGATAAAAGGAGTAGGCCCGGAGCATGGTGCTTACCTTTCACGCCTAGCCAGCGGCTAGCCGCCTCCAGGGCCATTCTGCTTGCCGTCGTTTTTTTGTTTCGCCTTGTCCGCCGGTCTCTTGTCAGTTGGGATTTTGGGCTCGGGTCTCAGTGTCAACCGCCTTCCTTGAGGTGTCTTTGCAGGCGGCTCCTCGCTGTGGCCAGGCGACGTCTTGTCCGGTTCCGCGGTCTCGTCGCGCGTACGCTTCAGTGTGGCCGTGGTGACACACATCTCGTCCCCGCTTCCGGACGTATCTCCCCAGGGCTCTGCTGCCTCGTCCACCGATACTGGCACCTGTTTAGCTGCTGACGTTGTGGTGACAGGTACGGCTGCCAGCTGCGGGGCCTCCCCCACGTTGCGTGTGTCCGTCGTTGCCGACCCACCAGTTGTCGCAAGGACCACTGGGCTGCCAGCTCCTTCGGCAGCTTCCTCCGTCTCGGCCACGTCCATGACGTGCTCGGCCACCCCTTCGTTCTTCGCTGTTCCTGTTGCTGAGGCATACGTCCGAACACAGTCGGCTTCGACGTGCCCGAAGCGTTTACAACGGGAGCAACGGGGGGACTTTGCACTCGCGGCGGACGTGCCCGGTGCCTTGGCAGCGCAAACACTGCATTGGCCGACCAGGCACCACCACCAAGGCCAGCTCACCGTCCACGCGAATCTGGTGGGCAAGGTCCTCAACCTTAAGGCCGCTCTTCAACTTCAGTAGCACTGTCCTGGTGGTCGAGCATTTGTCTGCCATGCCCGGGACGCGCCAACGTTCACGGCTAACTTCCACGACCTTGCCAAAGGCTGCCAGTGAAGCACTCACATCTTCATCGTTCACGCCGTGCAGCAGCCAGTGCAGCCGAAGCTTCACCTGCTGGTCCTGCGGGTCGACGACGACGCAACGCCGCCCCTTCACTTGGAGTTCCTTCATTGCAAGTAGGCGTTTCGTGGGTACCGCATCGTTGAAGGTTACCGCCCACAAGTGGTTGATCTGATACGCGCCGAGGCTCACCACATCGGGCAACAGACCCGTCGGCGTCAGAGCATCTCGAAAATCTTCCACCTTGTAAGGCCTGGCTCTCACGTCCCCGTGTAAAAACACGGTGTTATTAACAACTTTTCCTTTCGGCAGTTGAGGCAAAATAAACTGGTATTCCTTATCATCGTTGGTCCTGTTTCCGCGGCCCACGCTGGCCGCTATCGCCACTCCGCTGGAGCACATGATTCTACGATCCGCTCAGCTAGGCTGCCGGAAGCAGAATGCATGGTATGGCCGATGGCGAGAAGCGGACCTTTACGACTCCACTTATATCTGCCAATGCGCTCTTGTATACACGACTACAGTGTAACACCACAGAGGTTGAATTATTTAAGTGGACGTAATGAATATGAAGCGAAGTATACATTTTAAAAAAGAAGTAAACAACCCATGTAAAAATAAAAAAGAAAGGTGCCATCAGCACTCGGTGTTCCCAGGTGGTCTCCCTCCCAAGTACTGACCGAGCCCAATGCTGCTTACCTTCGGGGATCGGACGAGAACCGGCGCATTCAGCATGGTATGGCCGATTTTTTTTTCTTTATTGCCACCTTTGCACAAAAAAAAAAGAAGAAATTACAAGCACTTAATAACAAGTCTAAAAAACACCAGCCTGGCTACGACTGGTTTCATTTAAAAATGTTTCATTGCAGCCAGCACGTTCAATAACGACACCCATTCGGGTCGTTCTTCCCTAGAATTGTACACGTCTCTTATGTATACAATACTTTCCGTGAAGTATTCCTGCGCAGATCTGGCATCTTTATCTACGTGACGTACAGCCATTCTTGTTCGCCACACGCTGTGAAGCACAAGCAACATAAACATGTCATAAGGTACACCATCTTGACTTTCCACAGCCAAAAAATCTGATACCGTATGGCGTGATAGGCAAATCTTTTTTCAAGGAGCGCTGCAAAATGTCCCACAGAAATACAGCGTCCCAACAGTCAAGAAAGATGTGGTTGATAGTCTCAGGTTTCCTACAGATAAGGCAGTCTATCGGCCGCGGAACAAAGAATCCCTTTTCTTGTAACCACGGTTTTACCGACAATGTTTCGCTGTGCAGCTGGAAGAAGAATGTCTTTGCGCTTGCACGCACGGTCATCATTTTTACCTTCTTCAGTACGTCACGTGCAGATCCTGCACGGTATATTGATCTGTAGATGGGCTCAGGCAACATTACATCACGTAAATCTCTGTAGAGACGCTTTCTCGTTACAACAGTCAAGTATTCCATTGAAAAGCGCACCTTCAAGATTTCATATGCCATTATAACTTCTCTTAAATATCCACGCAGGTTACATTTTACAGACATACTTGATACCATATAATCAGGAATCCTACTTGAGAGTACAATTTGCATAAACGTTCTCAGAAAAGGGTTAGATTGGTCGCGTAAAAAAAATAAATCTAGACACTATTTGCTTCATAAACAGATGAGTCAATCCTACGCCACCATTTTTTAAAGAATGAAATAAATTTGTCCGGCTCGTACGCTCCCATACCGACCCCCCAAACAAAAACTGCTAGAATTCTATGCAACTTCTGTACATTTGCTCTTGACATAAAAAGAAACTGCAGAACGTACCATACTTTGCAAACAATGAACCAATTACAAGCAGTCGCTCTAGAAAACATAGAAAGTTCCCTACCACCCCAGTTTCGAGTCTTTTCCCGTGTACTCTCACATACTTCCTTCCAGTAATCATTTGTGTCTTTGTAATGCTGCAGGGGTACTCCTAGGTACTTAGTTGGTACAGCTGACCAGCGCATATTTGCAAAATTTTGCGGGGTGGTCTCCCAAGAACCATGCCACAAACCGAGGCATTTATCCCAGTTTACTGCACTACCTGTCATCTCGCAAAAAGAGACCACATCACGTATCACTTCGCTGACACTTTCTTTATCGCGACAGAACACAGCAATGTCATCTGCATATGTTAACATTTTGACTTCGCTTTCCATCAGCTGATACCCCCTTATTCTTTCGTTGTTAATAATCTTCATACAAAAAAGGCTCCATGTATATCGCAAATAATAAAGATGAAATGGGATCACCCTGCCGCACCCCACTTCTAACTTGAAAGCTTTCAGTAACACGCCCATTCATTACAATACGCGTAAAGCACTTTCTATAAGCCATTTTTACACCTTCCAAAATTACAGACCCCACATTAACATACTCTAGTATCAAAAAAGAATGTCATGGTTTACACGATCGAAGGCTTTTTCCATATCTAACTGCAACATTGCCACTCTGCTGTCGAACACATCACAACTCTCCAACACACTCCTTGCCACATGAACATTCGTGTTTATAGTGCGTCCTTTTATGCCACAAGTTTGATGTGGTCCAACTAGTAATTTTATCACCCTCTGCAACCTACTGGCAAGCACCTTCATAAACACTTTATAATCTACGTTCGCTAAGCTGATCGGTCTGTACGACTTAACGGACAATAATTTTATAGGGTCATCAGTCTTCGGTATCAGTACTACATGCGTCTTTCGAAATGAAGATGGAAGCTCCTTTAATTTTAAGGCTTCTGTGAAAACACGGTGTAAGGCCACGGCTATTACACCTTTAAATGTCTTATAGATTGCTGCTCCCAATCCATCGGGTCCTGGCGCTTTGCCAACAGTCAACTCGTCGATAGCTTTTTCTATCTCGGCAATATTTATCGGTACTTCCAATTGCTCTCTTTCACTATCGGATAGCTTTGGTATGAAATGCAGGAATTCGGTCTCAAACCCTTTATCAGCGTTCGCTTCTTGACCCAATACACCATGAAAATATTCAACGAATGCCCGCTCGATAGCTTCACCTTCCCGTGCAATTCCGCTACTAGTAGTTATCGCTTTAATTTCGTTGCGCTTAGCGTACCTCTTTTCGTCCCCAAGAGCGCGTTTTGTGGGCGTTTCGCCAAGAAGTAATTTTTTCTGCACGCGCTCTTATCATCGCCCCCCCTGTATTTTTCAACGTCAATCGCCTCTATTTGGTTCTTTAACTGCCTTATTTCTTTTGTGTACTTTCCAGGCAGTTTACTTTCTAGGCTCAGTGCGAAGTCTAACTGACGTTGCAATTCTTTTTCTCTTTCCTTTTCATTTCTATGCAGCACACACGATCTTTCAATAGCTCGCATCTTTGTTTTCTCCTTAAAACGTTCCCAAGCTTCAATCGCGTTTACTTGGGGCTCAGCTAACATTCTCTTAATGTTCTCCTCTACAGCTTCTACAAACAGTTCGTCTTTTAATATTTTATCGTTTAATTTCCATACGTCCCAGTTAAATCGCGTCTTCTTTTGTTTATACCCTATAGTAAACATCACTAAACAGTGGTCACTGAAAGATACGCTTTTCACTTCATAATTCGAACATACTCGCATTAATTCTATTGACACATAGGCTCTGTCAAGCCTTGCATGGCTTTCGTTCTGAAAGTGTGTGAAGTGCTCCCCTGCCGAAAGCACGTCACCTACATCTTCAAGATTAGAATTTTGTACAATTGTGTTCAGTAGTATTGCACTTTGATCTTTGACGGCTGCTTTTTTTACTCTGTCTTGGGGGTTACAAACACAATTAAAGTCTCCGAGCATAATGACGATTTTGTCACAGCTAAGAAAAGACTGTAGGCTCTCAAAAAAAATTTTTACGTTCACCCTCTTTGTTGGGCGCATAAACACAGACAACGCGCCAGTTTTTCTTATTGTATGTAAAATCACACACTATAAATCTTCCAGTACTAGACACATTTACAGCCTCTTCCACTATACCCAGAGAATTTTTTTAGTAGCAGTGCACAACCCGCAGACATTCCAACAGCATGAGACACACAAACATTGTAACGCGCTCTAAATGGAGACACCATGCGGTCGGTCTGATCCTGACTTTCAACTTTCGTTTCCTGAATGGCAATAACATCGAGATCATGTTCAAGCATCAAACGACTTAATTGATACTGCCGTCGTCGAGCAGCAAGGCCCCTAACATTGAGAGTCGCAACTCTTAATTTTGTCTCGACATCCATAGCCATTAGGTCATAAATGGCCAACCCGGCCGCATAGTTCTCACCTCTGTTATTTTTTCATCATGAGGTCCACGGTTCCATGTAGTCCCATGGGTCCCCTTTCTTTTGGTCATGAAAGAATAGCACCACGCACCATTCACACAGCACTTTATACTCACATCGTTAATGTGCTCCATTTTTTTTTATGTCACTGCCGGGTCATTAACTTGTGTCACGTGGTCCAAACCCCCCGCCTTACGGGGGCTGTTGACTTGGGGGCGGCTCCGCTGAAGGCCCCTTCTGTTGTTGTAACGGCTGCTGCTGATCTGTCTGTCGCTGCTGAAGTGTCTGCTGCTTCAGTAGTGGTTGTTGCGGTGGTTGCTGTGTCTGGATTTGCTGGACTGACTGCAGCTGCTGATGGTGTAGCGGTTGCTGCTGTTGCAGATGGCTTGGTGGCTGGGTCTCGGCTGTGCGTCGTTCACTTAGGACGTTAGGTGTCGGTTTTCGGCGCACGTTAATCGCCTTAGCCGGCGGTTCCTCTGAGGCTTTGATTTCATTAGCCTTTTTGCCTTCCGCTTCCTCCCTGGTCCTCTTACTAGTGTTTGATGTGTCCATGTTTTCTGGCATTTGTTCTTTCGCTGCCGGCGCCGTTATATCTTGGGTGCTCGTCATAGGTGGCGCTTTTGTAGGTCCCTTGTCTTTATTACCAGTTGGAGCAGCACTTATCGGGCTTGAAGTAAGGGGCGTTAACCTGGGTTTTGGTGCTTCCCGACGCCCTCCTACGAGCTCTTCTGTCTCGGCCGCGTCCATATGGTGCTCAGAGAGTTCTTCGCTCCACACGGGCCCTGTTACACTTGCATATGTCCTCGAACAGCCACTCTCATCATGTCCGAAACGCCGACACACTGTGCAACGTGGGGCCCGGCAATCCCTCCTAATATGACCTGTGCCGTGGCAACGCAGGCATAGCGGTGCTCTTCCCGCTACGACAACGAGCGTGAGGTCTCCGGCAATCCGCAGCTGATGTGGAAGGTCGTCCACCGTCAGGCCCGCTTTGAGTTTGATGCTCACCGCTCGCGTCGAAGAACCTTTGTCCGTGCAGCCGTGCACGCGCCAGCGTTCTCGCACTATCTCATTCACCTTGCCGTAAGGTGCTAAAGCTGCTCGCACTTCGTCGTCAGGAACGTTGAACAGTAGCCAGTGAATTTTCAGCCTCGTATCCTGGTGGCTTGGGTCAATAGCGATACAGCGCAGGTTCTTCACCGCTATGTCACCAGCCGCGAGCATTTTCTTCTTGCCCTCTGCATTCTTGAAAGTGATGGCCCAAACATGATTCATTTGGTACGCCCCCAAGGCAGCCACCTCGGGGAGCAAAGCCAAACGAATAAGAGCATCCCTGAAATCTTCGACGTGGTACGGCCGCGCCTTGATGTCGGCGTGCAAAAAAACAGTATGCAACGTTGCATCACCTGATGGCAGTCGGGGCAAAATAATCTGATATTCCTGTGACGATTCGTCCATGTTCCTGTTGCCGCGGCCCTGCTGGGTCGCCGATGCCGCTCCGATATCGCCGGAGCTCATGCCGCCCACGTCCGTACACTACGGTGGCCGGAAGTGGAATCCAGCATGGTATGGCCGATGGCGAGAAGCGGACCTTTACGACTCCACTTATATCTGCCAATGTGCTCTTGTATACGCGACTACACTGTAACACCACAGAAGTTGAATTATTACAGTGGACATGATAAATATGAAGCGAAGTAAAAGTTTTAAAAAAAGAAATAAACAACCCATGTAAAAATAAAAAAGAAAGGTGCCATCAGCACTCGGTGTTCCCAGGTGGTCTCCTCCCAAGTACTGACCGAGCCCAATGCTGCTTAGCTTCGGGGATCGGACGAGAACCGGCGCATTCAGCATGGTATGGCCGATTTTTTTTTTCTTTATTACCTGGCTTTGGTAATCCACGTTTAACACAAAGAATACTCACAGTAAAGTCAGATAATGTACAATGTACAGATGGTGACTTGCTTTTGTCAACCAGCACAGGCTGGTTGACAAAAGCATGGTATGGCCGATGGCGAGAAGCGGACCTTTACGACTCCACTTATATCTGCCAATGTGCTCTTGTATACGCGACTACAGTGTAACACCACAGAAGTTGAATTATTACAGTGGACATGATAAATATGAAGCGAAGTAAAAGTTTTAAAAAAGAAATAAACAACCCATGTAAAAAAACAAAAAAGAAAGGTGCCATCAGCACTCGGTGTTCCCAGGTGGTCTCCCTCCCAAGTACTGACCGAGCCCAATGCTGCTTAGCTTCGGGGATCGGACGAGAACCGGCGCATTCAGCATGGTATGGCCGATGGCGAGAAGCGGACCTTTACGACTCCACTTATATCTGCCAATGTGCTCTTGTATACGCGACTACACTGTAACACCACAGAAGTTGAATTATTACAGTGGACATGATAAATATGAAGCGAAGTAAAAGTTTTAAAAAAGAAATAAACAACCCATGTAAAAATAAAAAAGAAAGGTGCCATCAGCACTCGGTGTTCCCAGGTGGTCTCCCTCCCAAGTACTGACCGAGCCCAATGCTGCTTAGCTTCGGGGATCGGACGAGAACCGGCGCATTCAGCATGGTATGGCCGATGGCGAGAAGCGGACCTTTACGACTCCACTTATATCTGCCAATGTGCTCTTGTATACGCGACTACAGTGTAACACCACAGAAGTTGAATTATTACAGTGGACATGATAAATATGAAGCGAAGTAAAAGTTTTAAAAAAGAAATAAACAACCCATGTAAAAAAACAAAAAAGAAAGGTGCCATCAGCACTCGGTGTTCCCAGGTGGTCTCCCTCCCAAGTACTGACCGAGCCCAATGCTGCTTAGCTTCGGGGATCGGACGAGAACCGGCGCATTCAGCATGGTATGGCCGATGGCGAGAAGCGGACCTTTACGACTCCACTTATATCTGCCAATGTGCTCTTGTATACGCGACTACAGTGTAACACCACAGAAGTTGAATTATTACAGTGGACATAATGAATATGAAGCGAAGTAAAAATATTAAAAAAGACATAAACAACCCATGTAAAAAAATAAAAAAGAAAGGTGCCATCAGCACTCGGTGTTCCCAGGTGGTCTCCCTCCCAAGTACTGACCGAGCCCAATGCTGCTTAGCTTCGGGGATCGGACGAGAACCGGCGCATTCAGCATGGTATGGCCGATGGCGAGAAGCGGACCTTTACGACTCCACTTATATCTGCCAATGTGCTCTTGTATACGCGACTACAGTGTAACACCACAGAAGTTGAATTATTACAGTGGACATAATGAATATGAAGCGAAGTAAAAATATTAAAAAAGACATAAACAACCCATGTAAAAAAATAAAAAAGAAAGGTGCCATCAGCACTCGGTGTTCCCAGGTGGTCTCCCTCCCAAGTACTGACCGAGCCCAATGCTGCTTAGCTTCGGGGATCGGACGAGAACCGGCGCATTCAGCATGGTATGGCCGATGGCGAGAAGCGGACCTTTACGACTCCACTTATATCTGCCAATGTGCTCTTGTATACGCGACTACAGTGTAACACCACAGAAGTTGAATTATTACAGTGGACATAATGAATATGAAGCGAAGTAAAAATATTAAAAAAGACATAAACAACCCATGTAAAAAAATAAAAAAGAAAGGTGCCATCAGCACTCGGTGTTCCCAGGTGGTCTCCCTCCCAAGTACTGACCGAGCCCAATGCTGCTTAGCTTCGGGGATCGGACGAGAACCGGCGCATTCAGCATGGTATGGCCGATGGCGAGAAGCGGACCTTTACGACTCCACTTATATCTGCCAATGTGCTCTTGTATACGCGACTACAGTGTAACACCACAGAAGTTGAATTATTACAGTGGACATAATGAATATGAAGCGAAGTAAAAATATTAAAAAAGACATAAACAACCCATGTAAAAAAATAAAAAAGAAAGGTGCCATCAGCACTCGGTGTTCCCAGGTGGTCTCCCTCCCAAGTACTGACCGAGCCCAATGCTGCTTAGCTTCGGGGATCGGACGAGAACCGGCGCATTCAGCATGGTATGGCCGATTTTTTTTTTCTTTATTACCTGGCTTTGGTAATCCACGTGTAACACAAGGAAGACTCACAGTAAAGTCAGATAATGTACAATGTACAGATGGTGACTGTTTTGTCAACCAGCCTGTGCTGGTATCGTCGAGTTAAAATTCGGGCAAAGTCACAAGCGGCTCTACCCTAGAGAGCCAATCGGGTGGTTCCGGCTCCGATTTGTGAACTTCAATGAACCAGTGTACACACTCTCTGAAATAAGCACGGGCAGGCCGCGCATCCTTATCGAAATGCTGACCTGCCATTCTCGATCTCCACAAGCAGTGGAGGCCCATGAGCATGATGGCGTCATAGGGTAGCCCATCTTCGTTATTTACGCTCAAGAACCGAATGCCGTGCGGGTTCAAAGGGAAATCTTTCTTTAGAGCTCTTTGCAACACATCCCAGAAATAAACCCCCTCCCAACAATGTAAAAAAACATGGTCTATGGTTTCCGGCGACTTACAGATTATGCAATGCGTACCCCAAGGCAAATAACATCCCTTTCGCTCCAAAAAGGTTTTAACTGGCAGTGTGCCCGAATGTAATTTAAAGAAAAAATGTTTTGGCTCCAGGCTGCACATGCATTTTTTTAACTCTCTTTAAGACATTGCTACCTGGGCCTCCACTGTACAATGACCGATACAGCGGCACTGGGAAAACAATATCACTTAAGGCAAAATAAAGATCTTTCCGTTTCACATTTGACAGGTATTCTCGCGAAAAACGTACACAAAGGAATCTCACACTGGACACTATTTCCTTATAAAAGCCACCGATCCCTCCGACACATTCTTCGGTCGACACAACAAATTCTGGGAGCGGTCTACCCAGTCTTAATTGAATGAGTGTGCGCAGGAACGGATCTGTCACATCTCTAAAGAACAAAAACCGATTAACCAGCTGACGTAAAAAGAGGTGACCCAAACCGAGCCCCCCGTCCCTTACCCGTCGAAACAAGTTGGTACGGCTGCACCGCTCCCACTCAGATGCCCAGACAAACATGGCAAATATTCTGTGGAATTTCTGCACGTTAATCCGTGAGCAATGCAGTACCTGCATGACGTACCAGAGCTTGCTGATTAAAAACAGGTTACAAACGGTGGCTCTGGCAAAGATCGATAAGGCAGCTCCTTTCCATCTCACCGCTTTCTCTTGTATTTCTTTCTCCTGCCCTTTCCAGTACTCGGCACTATCGCGATAACAATCGAGCGGAACGCCCAAGTACTTGCCCGGGGTCGTCGCCCAAGGCACGTTGGCGAAATGGTCTGGCTTCGCTGCCCACGATCCATGCCATAGCCCGAGGCACTTGGCCCAGTTCACGCCACTCCCCGTAGCTTGGCTGAACTCACGCACTGTTTCGACGGCCTGAGTTATACTATGACTATCTCTTGTGAAAATAGCGATGTCGTCTGCGTATGCTAGCAGCTTCACTTCAACTGCTTGTAACTGGAAACCCAGGATGCTATTGTTGTTAATTATTTTCATGCACAGAGTTTCAATATAAATACAAAATAACAGAGGGCTTAGGGGGCAACCCTGACGAACCGAACGCTGCACGCTAATGGGGGGCCCCCCAGACTCTTATTTACCATCAACCTTGTTGTGCAGTTTCGGTACGCCAGGGCCACTCCCTCACAGATAACAGAACCGACGTTAGCATGATTTAAAACAGCAAACAAAATTCTATGGTCAACACAATCAAAAGCTTTTTCAAGATCAATCTGTAAAATAGCAACACGTTCATCTGAATAATCACAACACTCGAGAATGCTGCGCGCTTTATGGATATTCAACACAATAGAACGGCCTTTGATGCCACATGTTTGGTGTGGGCCGACGATATCCTTTATCACTGTCTGCAATCTTCGAGCCAATACTTTCATATAAATTTTGTACTCTACGTTTGTTAGGGCTATTGGTCGGTATGCAGATACAGACTTGAGTTTATGTACATCCTCGGTTTTTGGTATGAAAACAGTGTAGGATGACCTGTATGACGGGGGCAATACATTTAGTTTATATGCCTCATTAAATATAACTGTCAAGATTGGGCTGATTTCATGTTTAAACGCTTTATAAAACGAGGCAGTTAATCCGTCCGGTCCAGGAGACTTTCCGGGGTTTAACTTGTCTATAGCGTACTCAACTTCGGCGACTGTAATTGCACGCTCTAAACTCTCCTTTCTTTCGTCGTCCAGACGGGGTAAAACAGGCAGGAATTCATTCTTGAAGTTTTCAAAATCTATGTCGTGCAACGCGAACAGCTTCCGATAGTGTTCCGTAAAGGCTCTTGTTATGCCCTCGGTATCGGTTGATACGGTACCGCCCCATTCTATCTCGCGTACGTGGTTCTTTTCGGCGCGTGCTTTTTCTAATCCTAGCGCACGTTTCGATGGCGTTTCGCCCGCAGCGGTGTCCTCTGCCCTTGCCCTCACAAGCGCACCCCTATAACGTTCTTCGTCCAGCTGCTCTATCTTTTGTTTTACTTTCCTTATGTCCTCTATCCATTTTCCCGGGGCTCGGCATTCGTGCGTTAGCAGCTTATCAAGAAGCGCTTTCAATTCAGTTTCTTTCCTTCTCTCGTCGTACCGAATGCACGTAGCCCTGTTAATTGCTTTTAATTTTAAAGTTTCTTTACAGAGCTCCCACTCTTGCCAAATGTGCAGGCTTTTGCTGCGGTCTACTTTGCTCATTTCCTCGCTTACAGTTATATTAAATTCTTCGTCCTGCAGGAGCTTACTATTTAATTTCCACATTTCCCATGAAAAGATGTTTCTGCGCTTGGCAACACCGATAGAGCACTCTACTAAGCAGTGATCAGAGAACGAGACCGGGACAACGTCATAACTGCTGCATGCCGGCAGGATGTCGACAATTGCGTAAATGCGGTCAAGTCTTGCATGACTAGGACCTTCAAATCGCGTGTACCTAACCGCACTCGTATATTGAAGACATTCTGCGACATCCTCGAGATCCCACTTCTCGACAATCCGCGTCAACACATCAGTGCTTTTATCTCTAAAGCCTCGAGTGCTTGTCTTGTCGTGCGCACTGAGTACACAATTAAAGTCGCCCAACAATATCGTCTTCTTTCCTGCACACAGCCGTTGCTCAAGGCCGTGAAAAAAGAGGGCCCTTTCTTCGACCTTGTTGGGCGCGTACACACACACGATACGCCACTCGTTATTGTCCAAAGAAAAGTCAACAACCACACAACGGCCCGTCGGACACGAAAAATGTCCATTCACTTGAAGCCCCGGTAACTTCTTGACAAAAATTGTGCAGCCAGCCGACGTGCCTAATGCATGGCTGACTACAGCAAAAAACCGAGACGTGAAACGTTGCACCATGCTGCCGGTCTCTTCCTCGCCATCGACTTTAGTTTCCGGCACCGCCAGCACGTCTATGTCGCGTTCCGTTAAAAGTCTGTGAAGCTGGCCTTGCTTTCTTTTCCCTGCCAGTCCTCTAACGTTTACGGTGGCGACTTTTAACGGACATGCAGGAGCCATTTTACCGAAAGGAAATGAGACCAGCAGCACAGTGCTTACCTCTCACGTCTAGCACGTGGCTAGACGGCCCCATCGCCGGCGGTGCCTTCCGGCGCAACTGGTGGCAATTGCCCGATGGGCTCGGCGTTGCCGCCTCGCTTGTCGGACAAAACGTTGGGGCGCGGTCGAAGGGATGACCGCCGTACTTGGGCCGTCTTTGCCGGGGGGTTCCTCGACGCCAGGCGCCATGGCTTGGGTCCCGTCGTGGCTGGCCTGTGGGTGCGGGCGCTTCGACGCCGCGGTGGCACTGGTAGGCGTTTGAACGCCCCCCCTTCCCAGACTGGGGCTCACTCGGGCTTTTCTGTTCACCGCATTTGGTTCCTGGCGAGCTCTCCGTCGTTTTCCCCGTCGTGTCGCTTGACGCCTCCAAGCCACCCGCCGCTCCAGGGTGCGTCGGTACGGGAACCTTGCAGGTGTCGGTTCCAGAAGACGGCGACAGGACCTGTGGGGCCGGCTGGTTGCCCTTTGACTCAGACGGGGCACCTGGCGCTTGTTGGTCCGTCGGGCACTCCCCTTTTGGGGCCTCAACGCCTGAAGGCGCCGACATGTCCAGTGGACCCACCCGCTTTCCTGCCTCTTCGGTTCCTCTCGCCGCCTCTTCCGCCTCGGCGACGTCCATGAGCTCCTCGTGTTCGTCCGCCTTTGGAAGCCCGGTCGCCGACGCGTAGGTCAGGACGCAGTCCGCGTCCACGTGTCCATAACGCCGGCACTTCGAACACCGGGGCACCCTGCAGTCTCGGCGAACGTGGCCCGTGCCGCGGCAACGCAGGCACTGCATCGCTCGCCCAGGAACAACAACGAGGGCCAGCTCACCGGCGACTCGCACCTGGTGGGGCAGGTCATCCACCTTGAGTCCCGGCTTCAACTTCAGCAGGACGGTTCTCGTTGTTGAGCCCTTTTCCCTCATTCCGTGGACGCGCCAACGTTCGCGCGTCACCTCGGTCACGCTGCCGAAGGCTGCGAATGCTGTCCTGATGTCTTCGTCCTGGACACCGTGTAGCATCCAATGTAGACGAAGTTTGACCTGCTGGTCTTCGGGGTCTATCACAATACACCGGCGTCCTTTGACCTTCAGCTCCTTAACCGCAGCCAACTTCTTCGTGGCCTCCGCCGTGTGTAGGGTCACCGCCCAAACATGGTTGATCTGGTACGCCCCCAACGCCACGACGTCAGGAAGCGCACCAGCAATGGCTAGGGCGTCTCTGAAGTCCTCGACCCTGTAGGGCCGCTCACGCACATCACCGTGCAAAAACAGCGTGTTCTGTACAACACGGCCAGTAGGCAGAATAGGCAGCACGATCTCGTAGGCGTTATCATCTTCGGCACCAGTCCTGTTACCGCGGCCGGCGCGGGCCGCTATCGCCGCTCCATCGGAGCCATTCATTCTGCGACCGTTCGCTAGCGAAACCGGAAGTAGAATCGCGCATGGTATGGCCGATGGCGGGAAGCGGACCTTTACGACTCCACTTATATCTGCCAATGCGCTCTTGTATACACGACTACAGTGTAACACCGCAGAGGGTGAATTATTAAAGCGGACATAATGAATATGAAGCGAAGTATATATTTTAAAAAAAGAAATAAACAACCCATCTAAAAATAAAAAAAGAAAGGTGCCATCAGCACTCGGTGTTCCCAGGTGGTCTCCCTCCCAAGTACTGACCGAGCCCAATGCTGCTTAGCTTCGGGGATCGGACGAGAACCGGCGCATTCAGCATGGTATGGCCGATGGCGAGAAGCGGACCTTTACGACTCCACTTATATCTGCCAATGCGCTCTTGTATACACGACTACAGTGTAACACCGCAGAGGGTGAATTATTAAAGCGGACATAATGAATATGAAGCGAAGTATATATTTTAAAAAAGAAATAAACAACCCATGTAAAACAATAAAAAAGAAAGGTGCCATCAGCACTCGGTGTTCCCAGGTGGTCTCCCTCCCAAGTACTGACCGAGCCCAATGCTGCTTAGCTTCGGGGATCGGACGAGAACCGGCGCATTCAGCATGGTATGGCCGATGGCGAGAAGCGGACCTTTACGACTCCACTTATATCTGCCAATGCGCTCTTGTATACACGACTACAGTGTAACACCGCAGAGGGTGAATTATTAAAGCGGACATAATGAATATGAAGCGAAGTAGACATTTTAAAAAAAGAAATAAACAACCCATCTAAAAATAAAAAAGAAAGGTGCCATCAGCACTCGGTGTTCCCAGGTGGTCTCCCTCCCAAGTACTGACCGAGCCCAATGCTGCTTAGCTTCGGGGATCGGACGAGAACCGGCGCATTCAGCATGGTATGGCCGATGGCGGGATGCGGACCTTTACGACTCCACTTATATCTGCCAATGCGCTCTTGTATACACGACTACAGTGTAACACCGCAGAGGGTGAATTATTAAAGCGGACATAATGAATATGAAGCGAAGTAGACATTTTAAAAAAGAAATAAACAACCCATCTAAAAATAAAAAAGAAAGGTGCCATCAGCACTCGGTGTTCCCAGGTGGTCTCCCTCCCAAGTACTGACCGAGCCCAATGCTGCTTAGCTTCGGGGATCGGACGAGAACGGGCGCATTCAGCATGGTATGGCCGATGGCGAGAAGCGGACCTTTACGACTCCACTTATATCTGCCAATGCGCTCTTGTATACACGACTACAGTGTAACACCGCAGAGGGTGAATTATTAAAGCGGACATAATGAATATGAAGCGAAGTAGACATTTTAAAAAAGAAATAAACAACCCATCTAAAAATAAAAAAGAAAGGTGCCATCAGCACTCGGTGTTCCCAGGTGGTCTCCCTCCCAAGTACTGACCGAGCCCAATGCTGCTTAGCTTCGGGGATCGGACGAGAACCGGCGCATTCAGCATGGTATGGCCGATGGCGAGAAGCGGACCTTTACGACTCCACTTATATCTGCCAATGCGCTCTTGTATACACGACTACAGTGTAACACCGCAGAGGGTGAATTATTAAAGCGGACATAATGAATATGAAGCGAAGTAAAAATTTCAAAAAAGAAATAAACAACCCATGTAAAAAAATACGAAAAGAAAGGTGCCATCAGCACTCGGTGTTCCCAGGTGGTCTCCCTCCCAAGTACTGACCGAGCCCAATGCTGCTTAGCTTCGGGGATCGGACGAGAACCGGCGCATTCAGCATGGTATGGCCGATGGCGAGAAGCGGACCTTTACGACTCCACTTATATCTGCCAATGCGCTCTTGTATACACGACTACAGTGTAACACCGCAGAGGGTGAATTATTAAAGCGGACATAATGAATATGAAGCGAAGTAGACATTTTAAAAAAAGAAATAAACAACCCATCTAAAAATAAAAAAGAAAGGTGCCATCAGCACTCGGTGTTCCCAGGTGGTCTCCCTCCCAAGTACTGACCGAGCCCAATGCTGCTTAGCTTCGGGGATCGGACGAGAACCGGCGCATTCAGCATGGTATGGCCGATGGCGAGAAGCGGACCTTTACGACTCCACTTATATCTGCCAATGCGCTCTTGTATACACGACTACAGTGTAACACCGCAGAGGGTGAATTATTAAAGCGGACATAATGAATATGAAGCGAAGTAGACATTTTAAAAAAGAAATAAACAACCCATCTAAAAATAAAAAAGAAAGGTGCCATCAGCACTCGGTGTTCCCAGGTGGTCTCCCTCCCAAGTACTGACCGAGCCCAATGCTGCTTAGCTTCGGGGATCGGACGAGAACCGGCGCATTCAGCATGGTATGGCCGATGGCGAGAAGCGGACCTTTACGACTGCACTTATATCTGCCAATGCGCTCTTGTATACACGACTACAGTGTAACACCGCAGAGGGTGAATTATTAAAGCGGAAATAATGAATATGAAGTGAAGTAGACATTTTAAAAAAGAAATAAACAACCCATCTAAAAATAAAAAAAGAAAGGTGCCATCAGCACTCGGTGTTCCCAGGTGGGCTCCCTCCCAAGTACTGACCGAGCCCAATGCTGCTTAGCTTCGGGGATCGGACGAGAACCGGCGCATTCAGCATGGTATGGCCGATTTTTTTTTTCTTTATTACCTGCTTCGGTATAAACACATAATAACAAGAACGGTTATGAAACCACCCATTGTACACTGTACATGTCGAAACTTAACAGTCAACCAGCATCGTGCTGGAATCGTCAGGTTAAAATTCGCGTAATGTAACCAGCGGCTCTACTCTTGAGAGCCATGTGGGTGGTTCAGGGGACGCTTTATGTATTTCTATGAACCAATGAATGCTTTCCCTAAAATACGCTCGCGCAGGCCGCGCATCCTTATCGAAGTGGTAGCCTGCCATTCGAGATCTCCACAAGGAGTGGAGGCCCAGGAGCATAATTGCGTCGAAAGGAACCCCATCTTCGTTTTCGACGTTCAAAAAGCGGATGCCATACGGGTGCAGCGGGAATTCTTTCTTGACGGATCTCTGCAAAATGTCCCAAAAATAAACCCCTTCCCAGCAATGTAAAAAAACGTGGTCTATCGTCTCTGGCGATTTGCAAATAAACAGTGAGAACCCCACGGCAAGTAGCATCCCTTTCCTTCCAAAAAAAACTTTAACTGGTAATGTTCCTGAATGAATCTTAAAGAAGAATGTTTTTGTTCCCGGCTGCACGTGCATTTTTTTCACTCTCTTTAGAACATTGCTGCCCGGGCCTCCACTGTACAATGACCTATACAAGGGCACAGGCAAGACAACATCACATAGGGCAAAATAAAGTTCCTTCCGTTTCACATTGGCAAGGTATTCTCTGGAAAAACGAACAGTGAGGAATCTTACACTAGACACAATTTCTTTATAAAAGCCCCCGATCCCTCCTACACAATCTTCCGTTGACACGACATACTCAGGCAGCAGTCTCCCTAGACGCAATTGACATAGAGTGCGCAGGAAAGGATCGGTGACGTCTCTAAAAAACAAAAACCGGTTGACAAGCTGCCGTAAAAAAAGGTGACCAAGTCCCAGCCCTCCGTCTTTTACCCGCCGAAACAAATTGGTACGGCTGCATCTCTCCCATTCTGAAGCCCAGACAAAAATGGCAAATATTCTATGGAACTTCTGCACATTAGTACGTGAACAGTGTAGTACCTGCATTACGTACCACAGCTTGCTTATAAAAAACAGGTTGCACACAGTGGCTCTGGCAAAGATCGATAAGGCAGCTCCTTTCCACTTTTCAGCTTTCTCCCGTGTGTCTTTGGCCTGCTCTTTCCAATACTGATCACTGTCGCGATAACTGTCGAGCGGCACACCCAAATATTTGCCCGGGGTCGTCACCCAAGGCACATTAGCGAAAAAATCTGGCTTTGTTGGCCACGATCCATGCCAGAGCCCTAAGCACTTCGACCAGTTAACACCACTTCCAGTAATTCTGCTGAAATCACGCACCGTTTCTACAGCCTGTTTTATGCTACGCTGATCCTTTGCAAACACAGCGACATCGTCTGCATATGCAAGCAGCTTCACTTCGGCTGCCTGCAGCTGAAAGCCATTGATTCTAATGTCGTTGATTATCTTCAAGCATAAAGTTTCAATGTACAAACAAAATAACAGAGGGCTGAGGGGGCAACCCTGACGAACCGAACGTTGCACGGTAATGGGGGCCCCCAAACTCTTATTTACGATCAACCTCGTCGTGCAGTTTCGGTACGCCAGGGCCACTCCCTCACAGATAACAGAACCAAGGTTGGCATAGTTTAAAACGGCAAACAAAATTCTGTGGTCAACGCAATCAAAAGCTTTTTCCAGATCAATCTGTAAGATGGCAACCCGCTCACAAGAAAAATCACAAAGTTCCAATATGCTGCGCGCTTTATGAATATTCGTGACAATGGAACGGTCTTTAATGCCACATGTTTGGTGAGTACCAACAATGTCTTGTATCACACTCTGTAACCGTTGAGCCAGAACCTTCATGAAGATTTTATACTCCACGTTGGTCAGCGCTATCGGGCGATAAGCTGAAACAGATCTAAGCTTATCTACATCCTCGGTTTTAGGTACGAGTACTGTATGGGAAGACCGGTATGACGGAGGCAACGTTTTTAAACTGTATGCTTCATTGAATATAACAGACAAGACAGGGCTAATTTCGGACTTGAAGGTTTTATAAAAAGTGGCTGTGAATCCGTCAGGACCAGGTGATTTTCCGGGGTTTAGTTTATCGATTGCTTTTTCAACTTCGGCTGCAGTTATTTCCCGTTGTAGACTCTCTTTTCTTTCGTCATCCAGACATGGTAAACCA
>JALIZH010027708.1:0-18284 GCA_030522465.1 Rhipicephalus appendiculatus
AGCCCACTCAAGAGCAGAGCCGCGTCAGGTTGTTAGCAGTGCCTCGCAATGCCGCGTTTAAATTGCGGTGTCGTAAACTGTGCCAATAACTATAAGAACTGAACACCTGTAACAAAGTTTTGCAGCTTTCCGCCGTGACCATGCTTCAGAAAGCGGCGGGAACACTGAATTAGTGTACGCCGCGTAAAGCAAGTGATCCGGCGGGCACGTTTATGAAGTCCATGCTGTAGCTAGTTCACTGCGGATTTACTCGCCACGCAAGTTAACTGATATTTTTACTTTGCTGAAGGAACCAAGCGGCGGCCGGCAAAGTGGATCTCTCGAGACTGCAGTCTACAATTCCTTGGCGGAAAGCCATCGACAGATCCAGCAATTCTCCCTGGTACGCTACTACTGTTTTTTCCGCCGTAGCGCAGTTTGTCTAGTGTCCGCAGTTCACAGACTGTGTAGTTCGTAAACAGTAACAGTAAGGAAGAAGTCCTTCATGCTGGCAAAGGGCGTCGCGGACCGTGAGAATTTTAAAACTTATTCCCCTTGTACTGCCGTTGCTCTTGACAGCATTGTGCTCTGAGATATCACGTGCAAAGACAGTACAGTTGAGATATCACGTGGAAAGCTGGCACATGTCAAAGTTACTCAAGAAATCATGCAGCCCGAGCAACGTCTACAAACGGAGTTGAACTACTGCCCAGACACGGCCGCGGCCCAGAAAACTTCGTGGAACTGCCACGCATTACTAAATGCAATAAGTGCAGTTCGGTGACCGTACGGTTTAATTGCGCGCATCGCAAGGGGTTGTCACACACAAATAACATCGTTTACTCAGCAATAAGCAAAGCAAAATGACAAGAAAGAATACATAGAAGCATTGATGGCGATGGCCTATGCTTCGACTTTACGCTGGCCGGCCGCACGAATCGCCCTTTCAAAACTCTCTGTCGCACGTCCGTGCTTTTTGTCACATCGAAAACACGATTGATTCCGTAAACATAAATTATTTCTCTTCGTTCGAAGGCCCCAAAATAATCATGAACTGTTAACATTCTGTAAGGCTACCCGTTTTATCAAACCTGTCACCTTCGTACACACGCACTTGCCTACAACGCGGTCGTAGCAGACGGAGAGACAACGATTCATAGCACGCCAGTTGAAACTGAAGTGGCCGCAAGTCGCCACTCTTGGCGCTGGCGGCGCATTGGTGCCGTGGACTGTTGCGCCACCTGTAGGTTCTGCACGTTTCTCATATTGCACAAGCCTATGTTTGCTATATATTTTTTCTCTTTTTTGTGTCCTGTTACTTTCTCTCGCTTTTTCTCTCTGTCTATATCTTTCTCCATCTTTCCTTTTCCTTATCCCTTTCTTTCGTGGCACATCGCATGGACGGCTAAGGCAAGCCGTACCAAGCATTCTCTAGAATTTGAGGCATTGATCAATTGTGCATTGGCTATCGATGGGTTATTACAACCCATCGGTCAAGCATTTTTGGGGGGTCAGGCTAAGCGCATCCAATCATTTTCTAGAATTTATTGGTTATTCATTGATTATCGGTTAGCTATTGGTTGGCTATAGAGTGGCTATTGATTGAATGTTGATTGGCTGTCACTAGATTTTTTCCATATATTTGGGCAATACTAAGCAGATCGATGCATTTTCTAGAATGGATTGGCTTATTGATGGGTTATCGACTAGCTCTTACCCCAACCCCTTGCTATACTATACTACGCTATTCTATACTATGCTATGAACTGCTTGACACATATCCGCTTAGGTGGCGCATTCCCGCCGAGTTTTTGCGAGCGCTTAAACGCAGAACGAAAAGCTTAAAGAGGTCGGCTTTAAAAAAGAATTGGGGAAGAAGGTTCAGCAGTAGGACGCAAGGCTGCGTCTTGGAACTTTTATGCATTATGCACAAAAAAAAAAAATGACAGCGCCTTTAAGAGTTACACAACAGTTTGAAAGATCTAGACATTTGATATTTATAGTGTCACATCGCGGTCCAAGAAAAGATCACCAGAAGCAGGCTCACCTCGCCTATGCGGCCCAGAAACGATATAGATGCTGATGCTCAAGACGATGTAAAAAAGTGACAGGATGGGCAGACATGATGCTTTAGATGCACCTGCAGGAGGTCACAAACATTTCACGCATGCGTACACTAGTAGCATTAAAATAGGATTAGTAGTTGCAGTAAGTTGAATCACTGCTTTTTGTATTAAATTGCACTCTTCTAAATATTGTTCATTCTCATTCTCCTCTTCAGACCCCAAATACTCTACGAGGCTTGACCAACTGATTGACTGAGCTTGAAAAAACAGTAATTTATGGCCTATTATAGCCTTCGATATTGTCGCCAATTTCCCAACAATCGTACCTTTATTTTGAAGTGAACATTTAGAAGGAACAATCGTCAAATCGAAGCCAACAAGTTACAGGTACTTACCGTAAGCTCCCCAGGTAAGCTCTGCGGAAAAAAAAAAAGGACAAGGAATTAGGCTGAAAAACACGTAGTTGTGACTGCATAAAAAAAGAATGAAATTAAGGCAGCTGGCACTAGTGGTGCCAAGCCTGAAGGAAGTGCGGAACTGGGCAGCCTTTTCTGTTTCTCTTAGGTTTTCTTATTTTCCTCCTCTCCTTCTTTCTTTCTCTGTTTTCGAGCTTTTTCTGTGTTTTTTCTCTTTATTTCTGTTCGTATCTATCATCATCAAGTCACTCGACGAACAAGAGGCAGAAGACTTCTCTTTGTTGAGAGCACGCGCTCAAATGGCTATGCTATACAGTGAAATCTCGGTGATACCTACACAGCTCATACGAACTTCGGGGTGATACGAATTTTTCTTTGGTCCCGGCCAAGGCCTACTTGCCTCCAATGTAATGGAGTACGGTTGTTGTGAACCGATTTTCACCCCGCGATGTTTGATACGAACGTACGCTACCGCCCAGGTACGAAGAGGTGCTATCCGTGCTGTCGCGGAAGACGCGCTAAGCACGTGCGAGCGCGGGAACGCAAGCGCGGGCATGCGCGCCGCAGCGCGAAATCGTCAGAATCACGGTGTAAGAAAAATACCTTTTTTACGGTCAGAACAAGCCTTGAGAGACGCGTCACGGCCTCCGAGATCGTGTGCGCGAATCTTTGAGGCACTAATGTGCCTCCGTGTGCCTTCGCATTTATATTACAGAGGTCATTGACGCCATGCTTTTTTTTTCTACCGCGTCGACGCGGGCTGCTGTCGTTGCACTGTGTTTAAAGCTGCCTCTTGCGTGTGATGCATGCCTCGTGCATCAGAGATCCAATGAAAGGTGGACGAAGACCGATTGAAGACGAGGACGGTCTTGGCGAAGGAGTCAGGCCTCACAACGTCAACATGCGCGACTGTTGAGGTCGCACTTGTGCGGGCACGGCCGTAAATCTCCCAAAAAACATCCCCACACCTCCGCGATAACAAAATCATAACCTAGGACCGTGGTTCCGAAATTTTGTGGCCTTGATCTGTCGCGTCAAAGCGCTTCTTTTGTTACTTTCACAGCAGTACTCCGGTGTCATGCGAAAAATTCCCCATCTCCCGCTAAAGGGAACCATGTGTGGATGCGAAGCAGCGGGGAGATAATTGGCTTGAGCGGGAGGAACGTCGCCGCTCTCATTTCACGGCAGTGGTCCGGGCGCTCATCACGGCGTTGCACCAGAGAGAGAATGTGGCGCGCGCGCTCCGTCATTTTCATACCGCGGAACTACCGTGGCGCCCCCAGCGGGGTATGCAGCTCCGTGCGCGCCGTTCCGTAGAGGATTCCTAGAGGAAAGGACGGGGGGGACCGTAGGAGAGGACGTGCATTCGCTGTGGGGGTGTGAGACGCGGGAGCCGCTCCGTAGAGTAGAAGATTCCAAGAGGAGAGAGGGGGGAGCGGACGCCGCTCTGTAGAGTAGATGATTTCTAGAGTAGAGGAAGGGGGTGAGCGTAGGAGAGCACAGGGAAGCGCATGCGCTGTGGGACGCGGAAGCCCCTCCGTAGAGTAGAGTATTCCTAGAGGAGAGAGGGGGAGAGGACGCGCATGCTACCTGAGATTCCTTGCTGAGGTTTGGCCCCCGGGGGCGGAAGTTTCCGTTTTTCAAGTCTTTGGTGTTCCAGAATATCTGTGTATGTTAGGAGCGGGTCCATACGCATAGCCGAGGGTGGGTGCGATATGCCGGGGTCGGAGGTCCGGAAGAGTAATTCTCGGGCCGCTCCGTAGAGTAGAGGATTCCTAGAGGACAGAGGGGGGAGAGGACGCGCATGCGCTGTGGGGATGTGGCACGCGGGCGCCGCTCCGTACAGTAGAGGATTCCCAGAGGAGAGAAAGGGGGTGAGCGTAGGAGAGAGGGGGAGGGGACGCGCATGCGCTGTGGTGGTGTGGGGACGCGGGAAGGAGGGACGGACTAAGCCACCTCCAAACACATGCAAGCAAGATTAAGGAATGGGGTCAACCTGGGTTTCAAGAAACTCGCTAGCAGACGCTGCCTTCGTCGGCGTCGCGAGGCGAGAGAGGGAGGAGCGTAGGAGAGGAGAGAGAGGGGGGGACGCGCATGCGCAGTGGGGGTGTGGACGCCGCGGGCAGGGATGCCCAGAGGAGAGAGGGGGAACATAGGAGGGGAGAGAGGGAGGGGGACGCGCATGCGCAGTGAGAGTGTGGTCACCGCAGGGGAGGGATGCCTATAGGAGAGAGAGGGAGAGAGGAGGTTTTTTATCTTTATTTTTTTAAAGGGTTTGCGCATGCGCAGTAAGAGTGGTCTGCCGCACACCACCACCACCACCACCACCACCACCGGATTGAACTTCGCCATAAGACGCTTCGCATCTAAAACTGGTTTTAGTATGCTGCATGCTCCATCGTGTTATGCGTGGATTTCCGAATTGAAAAATCCATGCACGCCCTAGCTTTGCTTTATTCTGCATAACGAACAAATGTACAATGCACATACATTGCAGGAATACGACAGAGAAACTCGCGCGTTCAGTCGAATCTCAAGACAAAAAAAAAGAATATCTTCAAGCGCAGTGTATACTGTAAAGAAACGCTACATCATGGTCTTTTGTATGCTGTGATGTTCATTTAGGCGCAGCGTCTGTTTCGTTTGTTTTGAAGTCAGTGCTACTCGCTGTACGAGTCTATTACCGCGTAGCTGAAGTACATATCACGAATACGACAGCTCAAAAGTAAAACGTGACGCTCCATGGTTTGATCCAACAAAACTGGCCCAAGATGCTATATGCGGATGTTATGATAGGGTCTTCTCTTTTTTTCTGGTCTCCTCATTATCCTTTTTTTGCAGCAATCGTAGTTCTGAATAGTCCTGCCATGTCGTAGGCCTACATGTAGTGACAGAGCAGCAAGCACATATGGCACGCGATAAATAGCGTTTTGGTTTGCCGACGAGTTTGGCGGAGCCCAAGCGCGTTCCGAGAACATGAATCCACCTCGTCTAGTAAAACAAACCAGTAGGTTTGCGAAGTGCGATGAGAACCGTTGAGTTGTTTGCTCTGCAAACAGTAGCGCTCTGTAAACATGCCTGCCAAACGACAAACTGCACGCGCACATAATACGTGCCGGTAGCTCGTTTCGTGCGCGTGCTTTCGTGATGTTTGCAGGCCAAATACGCGAAGTTATGCCGCGTCACTTGGATATTTGGTGTTGATGCCCTTTGTAGGTACGACAAAACGATCCTCGGAGTTCCATGTTTGCCAAACATCTCTAACTTTGCCCGACTTCTCTATGCTTCTCAAACGCACGTACGAAAGAAAAGCTTTCGCAATTTTTGTGGAACTCGGCACCCTTTTTTTCAGCTTTCTTAGGGTGCTCCTTAGGAATTACTTGGGAACTTACATAAGGTCACTGACATCAGGGTAATTGCAATTGGGTACTTAAGAATTATTAGTGCTGTTTGGCTACATGAAAAAATCGCGATCAAACAATGGCTGTTGTGCGCAAGCAACTGCCTGTAAATACGAGTGTCCATGGAAAAAATTTCAGCATTAGCGACCTCATTCCTGGACAGGGGCGCAGTTCCTAAATCTTCATGAACTAGTTAGATTTAGATGCAACTTCTGTGGCAGGAAGGGCAAATGAGAAAATCTACAATGCGCGAATGTGTTCATGAGATGCGATGCCTCTACATATTGTATCCACGAAAATTGGTAACATGGGATTGGGAGAATATATTGTTGGCATATTTAAGACAGATTTTTTCTACATACATCACGGACTACTTGGTGGTCGTACATGTAACCGGGGTGGCACCGTGATTCATTTTTCAGAAACTGAGTGCATTTGTATCATATTCCATATCTCATGTAACCAGTAAGAGAGCTTCATAATAGACTTTCACATGCGGAAATAGGGGTGTTGCAATTGATGCCATACTACGTGACGAAACCTGACGTTGTATAAGGGTACACGCTCTAGCAACTTAAAAAATTACACCATCTCCCACTAAAGGGAACCATGTGTAGATGTGAAGCAGCGGGCGCTAACGCTTACACTGGCGGCGGCGTTGACGCTGGCGCTCATCGCAGCGTTGCGCAGGAGAGAAAACTGGGGAGGCGCAAAGCACGCCGTGATGGAGCGGTGTTTCCTACTGGAACATGCCAATCGCTGCTAATGGGCAATGAGAGACAGAAGACTCCGACTGGACACAGAGACCCGCAGTCCGCTTTTAGTTAACGCGCACGCTGCGAATTTTTATTGTTCAACAACGCACAGGAGAAATCTCCCCACCGGCACCACCTTGCAGGTCAAGATCCAGTGCCAATATATACGGGGTGGCCAGTGAACGGTTGTGCAGTGCGAACAGTCGGTTTTTTCAACCAAGAAACTCGCTAGCAGACGCTGCCTGCGTCGGCGTCGCGAGGCGAGAGAGGGGGGCGTAGGAGAGGAGAGAGAGGAGGGGGACGCGCATGCGCAGTGGGAGTGTGGACGCCGCGGGCAGGGGATGCCTAGAGAAGAGAGGGGGGGGAGCGTAGGAGGGGGAGAGAGGAGGGCAGGCGCATGCACAGTGAGGGTGTGGTTGCCGCGGGGAGGGATGCCGTAGAGGAAAGAGGGTGAGAGGAGGTTTTTTTATTTTTATTTTTTTAAAGGGCTTTGCGCATGCGCAGTAAGGGTGGTCACGCGGCACACCACCACCACCACCGCCACCGGATTAAGCTTCGCCATAAGATGCTTCACATCTAAAAAACATCTCCCGCTAAAGGGAACCATGTGTAGATGTGAAGCAGCGGGCGCTAACGCTTACGCTAGCGGCGGCGTTGACGCTGGCGCTCATCGCAGCGTTGCGCAGGAGAGAAAACTGGGGAGGCGCAAACCGCGCAGTGATGGAGCGGTGTTTCCTACTGGAACACGCCAATCGCTGCTGATGGGCAATGAGAGACAGAAGACTCCGACTGGACACAGAGACCCGCAGTCCGCTTTTAGTTAACGCGCACGCTGCGAATTTTTATTGTTGAACAACGCACAGGAGAAATCTCCCACCGGCACCACCTTGCAGGTCAAGATCCACTGCCATATATACGGGATGGCCAGTGAACGGTTGTGCAACGCGAGCAGTCGGTTTTTAGACGATAGTCTTTCTTGGGATACTTAAACGCAAAATTTTTGGTCTGTATGTCTGTCTGTTTGTCTGTCCGTAACCCGATTCAGCTTCTCGGCCAAAGTATAACTTCTTTCTGAACGCCCAGCCATCTTGAACTGGTGTTCGCGTTCATATTTGTGAACATATTCGATCAAAAAGCAAATACTACGCATTCCTGAGGCACAACATTAATATGTAAGTGTCAGGACGTGTGTTCTTTATTAGAAAATACATAGGTACGCAATTCTAAAGACCCTAGTGTTTTTAGGCTGTCTCAGGCAAGGCAAAACATAGTAGTACGGCCGGCACAAGACTATCGTTTTTTCGACGACATTTGCAGCGAAGCATGCAGATACGCGGCCAATTTTTTCAACCAAGAAACTCGCTAGCAGACGCTACCTGCGTCGGCGTCGCGAGACGAAAGGGGAGCGTAGGAAAGGAGAGAGAGGGGGGGACGCGCATGCGCAGTGGGAGTGTGGACGCCGCGGGCAGGGGATGCCTAGAGGAGAGAGGGGGAGCGTAGGAGAGGAGAGAGAGGGGGGGGACGCGCATGCGCAGTGGGAGTCTGGACGCCGCGGGCAGGGATGCCCTAGAGGAGAAGAAGGGGGGAGCGTAGGAGGGGAAGAGGAGGAGGCGCATGCGCAGTGAGGGTGTGGTTGCCGCGGGGGAGGGATGCCTAGAGGAGAGAGAGAGGGAGGGGGGGAGAGGAGGTTTTTTTTATTTTTTTTTAAAGGGTTTGCTCATGCGCGTAAGGAGGCCACGCGGCACACCACCACCACCACCACCGGATTCAAGCTTCGCCATAAGATGCTTCACATCTAAAACTGGTTATGGAAACTCGCTCATGAGTAGTGAATACGCCGGAGTGCGCCAAGCGCAAATGAGAACAGCGAGCAGTGCTGTACAAGAGACAACACACCTGAATGCTTTTCCAGTTTATGCTATTGCGTGGTCTTTGTTCACACCGTTTTTCGAGGGCCATATGTGTTCTGATCATTTAGGCCTTAATAGCCTCTGATTCGTAGCGAAGCCTTTTCCGAAACACTTTACTTTAACTGGTACATCTTTTCATTACTCAAGAAATAAAATATATGGTCCAGATATGAGTAAAAGTGAGCAACAGTAACTGTTTCTGAGTAGTGTCGCCTAACCAGCTGTGGAATAAAACGAAATGCCATAAATTAGGAGCTCCGAAGCGACAGCGTGATATTCCATACAAATTGTGATCCATATAAGACGGAAGTTCAGCGCGTGGTGGAAGCACGAAGAGACAGAAAGTTCTTAACTTTCAACACGGGGAATCGCTGAAATAACGTTTCGACAAGTGGTCTCGTCTCCTTCAAGGCAGCAACTGCTTCCTTGTAGAAGACAAGCACCACTTGTCTAAACGAACAAAATATTATCATCTCCATGAACACTGTGGCGTGAGACCAAGGGGTCAGCTGTTTTAGAATCGAATAAAAGTATGCAAAGATGGCCTCTCACCGTGAGCGACAGTCATTCTGCGCGTCAGCACGTAGTTGCTGTACGGTATCTCCAGCACGCACTCGAAGAGGTCGGCCAGTGAGGAGAGGTGACCCTCGAATGCGTCGGCGTGCAGTGCGACGTCGAAGAGAGGCCGTCTTCGATTGTCGCCGTCGTGAATGTTCGTAGGCCCGCCTCAGTCGCGGGTCTCCTTCTCCCCTCCCTTGAGTAGGAACAACGTCAGTACCGGCTTTGGGAAAGTGCCCCGTGCCACGCACTGAAGACTCAACGGGAGCTCCGGTGAGTGCGGTCGTGGAAGCCGGTCAAGTGGTGGCGGGGAATTACTGTAGTTGAAGGAAAACGTCTTTGCCGGTACTGCAAATAAGGAAATGGGGCGGGGGGAGTGGAAAAAAGTTATTGCACGGAGATTGCATGGTATGTACTGTAGGTCATTTTCCATTTGCTACGTTCAGTATGATGGCCTGATAGTTCCAATGAGCGCAGCTATAACCGCTCCTTTTATTGCCCAAATAGTTTCAAGGACTCTCAACGAAGACGCACAAACTCAATGCACCTTCAGTGGGGTACACCACTAACGTTACGTGCGAGGACCTCCTGCAATGTAAGAGGGTCTCAAAATCTGGGGATTATTCCTTTATATCCTGAACCGACATTGCAGTTATGGATTAGACGACAGATCAACTATTAATTTTTTATTAGCTTTCTGAGTGAAAATTCGCTAAGAGATTTCATTGTTTTGCTTGTGTGCTCACGATGACCATAAATTCTTACTAATTTTGATACCGCTTTATCAGGGAGCATAACTTGGGCATTTTGGCTTAAAAACTGAGTGCTCAAATTATTATGTTAAGAGGGAGCGAGGATTATAAGTTTAAAACCCTTTCTCAACAGTCAACGCCGAAGTTGGGCCCAGATACGTACACTCCTGTGCAATGACATCAGCAGTAATGTATAATGTAAACGACAAACGAATGAACAGCCGTCGTCTTGCTGCTACGCTAAAGTTATTTCATAACTGTTGATTGTCTCACCTTGTCGACGTGAAAAACGGGTTGCTGTTCATTCGAGTCGCCACAACTCAGTGGCAGTTCAGCAGTCGCGTCACTTGCAGAGAGTGGTTTCGTAACCCAAGGACGCGAATTAAATTATCGAGACTGAAGTTTGCAAATGAAGCTTATTTCGTAACGGATTACCAACATGCCCAAGCCTCTGCTCAAACGAAGCCTCATTTCCAGCATTGATATATGATTAAAAAAAGGCAAATACTATCCTTATGTGATCCAAAAGACCATCTGTATCTGCTATAATGAGAAATGACTAAACTAATAAATGGGAAATATTATTTACATGTCCTATTCCAGCAAACGTATTTATAATATATTTAGCCTAATATACAGAAGTTCTAAGCATGATCAGGAACCAGACCTATAATATATTTATTGTATGGAAGTTATAATCATCGTCAGTAAAAATCTCGGTGAGCTTCCAGCCTAAACGCGTAAAGACATTCTTTTTTTTTTCTTTAAAGAAAGCAGCAACCGCGGTTCATGGCTTAGTGACAAAGCGAGCACTTATACAAAGCGGTACCGCTCTTGGACGTCGATTTGGGTTTTTTGCGAATTGTCTTGCAGCGAAAATTCCACCTGTAAATTATAAATGTTCACATCCAAGTGCAATGTCATAGCTGAAGCGGACTATTTCTGCGTGCGACAAGTTATTACCGTTAAAAACAAAAGTACCTGGTAGTTTGAACACGCACGCGCGCTTATTCGCTTAGACTTTCGGGTAGTGTTGAGAAGGGAAAAACGAATTCTTTATATTTCCAATCAATTTCTTATGCATGTGTAGTGTTATTACGTCCCTATTTTTCTAAAACGAAAGTTTCAGGGAGGTTGGCTAAAAGCGGTCTTAAATGCAGGTCGCCCACGAAAGCGCTATTGTGCCTTTTTGAAGGCGTACTGCGTCCTGCGGCTGTCAGTCTATGTACTTAAACTAACGTGTCGTCAGTGATTCCGACTCTCTATTCACACTAGTGCTTTGACGATGATACCTTTTAAAGCGAAGGCCTTTAAATGTCTCATCCTCGCGTCCGTCCGTCCCTCCGCTCATGCCCTGGAACGGTGCCAGCTGTAGGCCTCTCCCCCTCACACTCTCTCAGCAATCACGTGATGGCACAGCGGCGCATAGCAACAGTTGCGCCACCACAGCTGTGTCCTCTCCCCCTTACACTCTCTCATCAATCACGTAATCGCTGAGAGAGCGTAAAAAAGAAAAAAAAGAGAAAAGAATGAAACACAAAAAATGACATGGCATAGTCAGTCGAATGACCACAGGCTTTCGCCGAACACACTTTGTAATTTACAAGGGGTCTTTTAATACGCGTGTTATCGTTTGACAGTTACTTAATGATTCGCGCTCTTACTGATCTCCCGATACATGATCTCGATGAATGATCCAGCCAAAAGAAGAAAGAAACACAAAGCACATATGTGGCACGCACAATGATTGGACCAGTCGTTCACTGTGCCACTTCTCTCATCTATGGCTTCGTCTTTTTTGTTAGTTTGATTCCTCAAATATACGTGCACAACTCTTTTATATTCATCACAACTATTCTACGAAAATGTTGGCGTCCGATGGCATCTATATGTAGTTTTTTTGCCGCAAATCGCATAGCGAATATACGCGCAAAATATGACATAGCAGGTCGTGCTTCGAAAATGCAAAGCTTTATAATTCGCGTAAGGTGAAACTTCGATAGCCGTTTGACATATATTCTGAGGTAAACATCTAAAGTAAAGGTTATTTGGAGCCTGGTGGGAAGTTATCGACTGGACCAGGTAATTAGACGAAATTTCTCCGTGTCTCAAAAACAGACAAATGACCCACAAATAGTCACGTGATTGCCGCTGTTTGTGTTATACCAGTGAGATGGAACATATTCCTCTACATTACAATCTATAGCAGCCACGTTTGCTTTCTTCTTATGATAATACGCATAAACCTTTACGGCCTGACCCGCACAAATGTGTGGGTCAATAAAGACGCTCACGAAACAGGCACCTGTTTCAGTTTCGGTTTCATAGCTCTGTGCCGCTGAAGTCAATGTTTACGGGAATGTATCTGTTTCAGTAGTTCAATAATTTCGGCACCAGAGGGCGAGTAATCTACCGCGAGAAATGCCGTCTGAGCACGTGCGCCGACAGCAGCTACCTCAGACGTGTAAATCAACGCTCCTTCTTGTTATACATTCTTTTTCGGGAGTGGATGCATATGAAAAGTTTATTAAGACTTAGAAAAACATGCTTCGCTAAAAAAATTACGCGTTCCTACCTCACACGCTGTGTAATCATGCGTGAAAAAGTCACCCGCACGTTTGCGCGGGCTGGGCTTTAGTCCTCGTCAAGTGCACGGCAGAGCGGCGCTGGTTCGCTCGTTCGCGCGCGGTTGCGCCTGCGCATTCTGTTTTTTTTTATTGCGAATAACTTTCTTGGCATCTTATTGGCACTTTTTGATTGGTGTTTCCTGATGTTTTCTTATATCTGAAGTTAGCGACGCTAAGTGATGTGCGTGATGTGTGATCACCATTGACGCAGAAAATATTTATTTTGTGAATGTGTTGTGACAACATGCATTATATTTCAAAGAATTAGATTTTCCATTGCCTATGATATAGAGTTTCAGTATCGCCAGTGAAATTCTAAGGATAATAAATAACATTGAGAGTTAGAATTGCTAAAATGATCTAACTTAGGGAACAAGCTTCTGTGGGCGCTGAATTTTCTTTTTTTTTTTTCACATGCCGAGATTTTCAAACCAGAGAATGAAGAAGACATAGGAGAGATATTGAGCCTCCTGATGTCTTGCGTCAGAATTGGGTAGGGACCACGTTGACGAATTGACAGAGATTCATATTCGTCGTTCCAGCCAACTTAGTGATGAAAACTGGAGTATGGAAGGCGAGTTTTTGATCAGTCGCCTCTGTAATAACTGGGCCAGGTGACCACTCACCATATCCTGTCAGTTTCAGTGAAATTGAAGTCTTTTGGAAGAACACCACATTCGGCTGCAAAGCATCACCTGCTTGGAAGTGGTGAGACAACCGACGTTCTTCTTGTTGCCAAGACTCCTTTGCCAACTTTCTCACACTAATTTATTGCAACGATCTTTGAAGTTACGGCTGACAAAACGGCAGTGTGCCATAGTTGTAGACGTAGAACAACTTGCAAGTAGCTGTGCAAAAGATCAAGCAGCTTTTGGTATTGACCTAATCATGGGCTGCATCTGATCTCTGAGGAACTTTAGTCGTCACCAGGCGAACAAGCATTGAAAGCGGAAAGAAAAATGTGTCGCAAGATCAATCCTTAGACAACTTTACTGGAGTGTAAAACGCGCCCGGCATAGCCAAGCGATTAGACTCGGCTCTACGTACCACTGGCGATCAGTATACAGCTTGACATCCGCACATCACTGCAGACTATCAAGTGTAGCTTCTTGTTCAAGGACGCGTTGTATGAAGTTATACCTGTGCCTCACAAGTGACACACAATACTCTAAAATGTTGCATTCGCAGCCTTGACCACGCATTTTTTTGCTTTGTCTTCTCCGTTATGAGTGTATTCCTCGCTGCAGGGAATCACGTGAATAAAAGCCCAGCCCGCACATATGTGCGGGTCTGTTTCTGGAGAAAAAACTCAAATTCTTACAGTTTAACCTTTAAAAACCTAATTAGAATAGAGCAAACATCAATAACTTCTGAGAAAGTTAGCAATTTTTCCATTACATGTTTCTCGGGCAGGAAAGGAATAAAAACAGCTTCCAGACATCCGTGACAAGGCCTACACTTCCAGTGGCAATATGGAGTGGCCCAAAATGTTTAACGAGAACGTGTAGACTAAAATAAATATTCTAGGTCAGCTCCCAAATAAAAATGTGGCCATGTCTCTGCAAGAGAAAAATAAAAGTAATGAAAAAGGCGACTTCACTTGCAAATGAAGGCATATTTGCATTCTTTTTTCTCATTGCAGAATGAGATTTGAACCGGTCGTTAGCGTGGTGCAGGTATGTTTTATTTATAGCTACCTTCTTAGTCTGCTCAATCCTGCTTCGTGTTATCGTAGCTTGCGAGTCATTACCAAAAAATAGCAGAGTGTAATATCACTTTAATTTCTTTCTTGGTCTTATTTTTTACTACTGCATATTCCTAGCCACATATAGTTCCAAGTGTTACCTTGTAAACGGCTGAAAAATTAAGGGCCGTGAAGGCAGATTCGCCCAAAATTGTTTGGCCGTACTGTGTATATAGTTTCCAGACGAGCTGTTCCAAACGCTTATTTTACAAAGCAAAGGGGAGGCATGTTGATTGTTCAGAGCTGCTTGAAAAAGTAACAGGCGACTTGTGGTTGGCGGCTTACTTTCCCCCCAAATATTAACGCTGAGGTGGCGTAAACACAGAACCGACGGAGATAACGTGGTAGCGCCTAGGCTTTCTCTGATCTTGCTTCTTACGCTCTTACACTGGCTGGTTTTGTTTCATTAACTTTATCTTTCTTGCAGAACCGTCATTGTCGGACCATTTGATTTCGCTATGCCGGGAAGGTAATTACAGAGCCTTTTTGTCGCCATACTTTTTTAGGAACTTTACAGGAGGGTGTATATGAGAAATCACTTCTTCAGAAGACCCGTGAGATACAGGAATGCTCTGGAAAGGAATAACTCGTCATTCATACGTTTCTCGCACGAAGCCATAAAGGAAATATGTTGGCATTTCTCAGAAAACCAGTCTTTTTATAGTTCGACAAAAAAACCAGCAGGTCCCACGCACTGTGGAAATCCATGTAATGCGAAGCAGCCATCAAGAAGAAAATCATGCTGTACATAATACGCATGTCATTACTTACATGTTAGGACCTGTCATTTGTGTTCATCATACAGTCACGTCGCGCAATACAAATTTTGGCATATATCAAGCTAACGAACTGGACGCAAGCGCACCATCAGCGTGCCATGTAAATGGCATTGTAGATGACATGCATCCAAGATTTTCATGTTACCACCTGCCACTTATGTTCGCTTAATTATTTACCTCGAATCGCAGCGAGACGCGAAACCAATGTGCTTCCGTTTCGCATGCGTTCGCATTCTCACGCTTTGCGCATCGTGGAGACGCAATCCGCGTTCCAGAGTTTAAATTGACGGAGACTTTGTCAATTCCAAAGTGTGTTCTTCGAACGCCTGTGCCCACTGAGACGGGGTCGGTCAGAATGCAACGTCATGCGCGCGTCGTCTGCCTCCTTGCATGATTAGAGACGCCGGGCGCAGCAGCGCTACGCAAGCAAAGCGCGAGCTCTGTAGAGTCCAACGCGACCGGCGTCCATTTGCGCGCCCCGGTGCTCAACTGTCACCGTGCAGAGGCACGGCTGGAGGGACGGACGGACGGACGGACGGACGGACGTGAGCATGAGACATTAAAGGCCTTAAAAAATTTGGTGTACATCAAGCTAGCGAAACGGCCCCCAGAGTGTCATGAGCGTGGCATGCAAGTCATGTTTCACATGACATGTCGTGATTTCCATGTTATCACTTGTTATTTATGTCCGTCATACAGCCACGTCACTTAATACCAAATTTGGTGTATATCAAGCCAGCGAAACGGCACCTAGAGTGTCATGAGCGTGGCACACAGGTAATGTTGCACATGACATGTCATGATTTCCATATTACCACTTGTCATTTATGCGCGTCATACAATTGACGTCGCTGAATACCAAATTTGGTGTATATCAAGCTAGCGAAGCAGCCACGGGTGTACCATGAGCGTGGCATGCAAGTTATGTTGCACGTGACATGTCATGATTTCCATATCACCACTCGGCATTTATGTTCGCCATACAGACACATCACGAAATACCAAATTTGGTGCATATGAAGCTAGCGAAACGGCCGTCAGCGCGCCATGAGCGTGGCATGTAAATCATGTTGTACATGACAAGCAGGTCATGATTGTCATATTACCACCTGTCATTTATGGTGGTCATGCAGAAATGTCTCATCGTACCAATTTTTTGGATATATCAAGTTAAGAAAACGGTCTCAGGGGCACTATGACCATTGCGTGTAAATCATACTTTTCATGACAAGTTGGTCATGATTTTCATATCACGAGTCATTAATGTTCGTCATACAGCCATGTTGTGCCATACCAATTTTGGTATAAATCCCATTAACGATACGGCCTGGAGAGCACAAAGTCGTAGGCGGCTAGATAGATAGATAGATAGATAGATAGATAGATAGATAGATAGATAGATAGATAGATAGATAGATAGATAGATAGATAGATAGATAGATAGATAAATAGAAGGATAGATAGTGTTGTATATTGCAATATACTTTGTTCTGTTGTATGGCGCCAGGGGGGCGCCGCCATTTGATATATATAAACACCCTCGCTACAGCCGAGCATAAGTTGGGAGCGTGGTGTGGAACTGTGTGTGTCGTTCCTTTCGGAGCACCACCGGTGCTCGGTGCCTCCCTTCGAAAACCCTACAATGGTGCAGCCGACATGCGTCCTGAAAGCCTCGCACCTTCCGCCGCTCGCCAACGGCAACCAGCAGCCATGAAGAAGATCATCGGCAACATCAGATGCGGCGATACCCTTTTGGTCTGCTTGCATCGCAGCGAACGGCAGCCCTCGCTCTTCGGCAGCCCTCGCTTTTAGCGCATCGCCGCTTATCGCGTCGCAGATAGCGAGCCACCGCCCTCAGTAAGGTCAGCGAAACGCCAGGTGATAATGCAACGCCACACAGCTGCGACATGGCCGACTTGATAGGAAAGCCGCCCGTGTTTTGGAACCATCCGGTAACACCAACAGTACTGTGGACGCGGTGGCTTGAAGATTTTGAAACATATTTGCTTGCCGCTGGCGGCAAAGTTTTCCGCGGAACGCAAAGCCGCACTGCTGAAAACACAGCTTGGAGCCGAAGGTCAGAGGCAGGCACGGGTTGCACTCGCCGCGGCGTCGGAAACGCCGGGGTCAACCAAAGACACCTACTCCGTATTTGTGCAAACGCTAACGGCCAAGTTCAGCCCTCCAGATGCAGTAGCCACAACCAGACTCTTGTTTCGGAACCTCGCGCAAGGCGAGTCTTCCCCCCCAAGGATTTTCTCTTCGAATTGCAAGATACAGCTAACTAGTGCGACTTCGGTGAACTGAAGGACTAGCTGCTGCTCGAACAATTACTCATTGGATTGACTTCTACGCGGCTACGTGAACGTTTGCTTGTCGAGGAGCCCACGCTTACGTTTGAGAAGGCCGTGAAGATCATCAACGATGCTGACCGCGCCCAGCGTCACCTCAAAAAGAATACGAGCCTGAAGCACTTGTACAGCTAAACACAGCGCTACATCGAAGTCCGGCGCAGCGCCATCCTTTGCCGCGGGTTTTCACACCTTCTACCGAACCCCGCCCTCGGCAACTGGCTGCACCTTCATCGACGTGTCAGCATTACAACCGGCCACCCCATTCTGCAACTGGCTGCCCCAACTGTGGCTATCAGCATGCTCCTACTCAGGAACTGCCCCGCGCGCGGCAAGGTTTTGCTACCAGTGTTCCAAGAGGGGACATTTTGCCACGGTGTGTCGCCGTAGACCCTTCGCGCGGTCACCACCAGCATGGCGTCAGAAAGCCTCCAGTCCCTACAGGCCTGAGGCGTTCGGATCATGTCGAGTCTATGGCCCTGTCAGACACCCAACCGGATCTCCGCACACCGGGATTTTACGCCGATGTTGAGGTGAACGGAAAGCCTTTATCTTTATTTGTAGACACTGGCTCGTCAATTTCCATTCTGTCTAAAGAATTGTTTACGCGTTATTTTTGTCGAACCGTCAGGTTCTGATTGCGAACTGGTAGCTCCCCCCAAAAAACTGAAAGACTATTCAGGGACTATCGTTCCACCTCTCGGGTGTTTTCAAGCTCTGGTAACGTTCCGAAATCGCACTGCTGAGATACTGTTCTACGTTGTAAGAAATGGACGATCCCTTCTTGGTATTGATGCAACCCACAAACTTGATATGATTCTCGCAGGCGACAGCCTTCAATGCTGCGGCACCAGCACACAGCCAGTTCCAGTGAATTCCGAGTTTTCTTCGGGCGCACCGCCCTCGTGTCCCCCGTGAGTTGCCACGTGTGCCCATCTAACACATC